>OMNV01020401.1:4380-39406 GCA_900303265.1 Brotula barbata | reverse complement strand
GTTAACTGCGTCACACACACACACACACACACAAACACACACACACACACACACACACACACACACACACACACACCCATGCATCTTGCATACTATGTGCATCTTTTGTAGGGTTCAGCACTTTTCAGCTCTCCTTTAGTCATTCAGGGACGGTGCCTCTTCCTATTCCTTCTTCTCCTGGGATTCTGCTCGACTCCAAAACGCTGGCGTTCAGTGTGTAAAGATAATATCTATAATCACACAGTAGAATCAGCAAAGTTGCAACGAATATTTAGTGGAAAGTGCTTTACAATTCATTTTATAAAAATAAAAGTTTTAATAATATCACACACCAAAGAAGATATATCAAAAATGCAGCTAATTATTTCAATGATTACCATGATGTTTTTAACAGCAGTGTGTGGCCACTTTCCCAACCGGTACACTGGGATCACGTTGTTTTTCAAAGAAGGCCACACTAACACAACACATGCAACACACAAATCATAAAATATATGAAAAAACTTGATCACAAATTTTGAAGTCAAAAGAAACTCACATGAAAAGAAATTGGAAATATTTAAATCAATTATCTATAGAGCGGCATGTTAGATAAGTTAAAATCCATTGTTGGACTCATGCAAAATCTCATGATGGTAGCCCATGGCAACCAAATGAAGAACATGCAAAGAGAGTTATTCAGGTTATTTTTCATTAATACTATTTTTTAGTTTAGATTTCACTTAGTGTGACACTGAATACAATTAAAACTAAAGTGGAGGAGTTTGGTCCCCATCTGGCTGCAATGGAAGCTGCTCGCTACGATTGCAGTGGGAGGCTAACTATTCCAGACTAAGAACACCCATCTCAAGCAGAAAACAGGACCTTGACAGTCGTGGTCGACCTCCTGATAACGATGAAGGTCATCCAGCCACAGAATACATGCGGAAATTTCTCTTTACTTACAACCAGTTACTACAAGACGACACATTTGCCCCCAGAGTTGGATAGGGCTCATCACACTCTGAAACTCAAGACTGGCTTTCATCAGACAATACAAACAAGCGCTGACACAGAAAACAGGGACAACTATCTCATCAGTTCATTAGAATTTTTTTTTCCTGACATAGCGACCTCACCAAGAAAGGTACAATCGACATACAAGTCTACAAGCGGGTTGTCAATCTCATTCTCTGCCATTCAGCTACGCTCCCTATAATATATCAGCAGGTCCATCACAAAAGACACACGGCGGAAGAAGCAGAATTATTCAACAGTCCACAGCTGGCTAGCTCATCATAGTGTTTTAGATCTAAAACAAGTGACGGGTTCACCTTTTATACAGTGTAGTCTCACTATCGGACACCATCAATTCTGAGGCTTTTTCCCCTCGGACTTGGAAGTGTGCGATGGATACTGTTTTCAACATTTTTTCACCAGTTCTTTTTAGGTGACAAAAGCCTGATCCTTCATTGGAAGAAGATTTTTGTTATGGAAAGTGCATTGGACCCTCGGTGATTAAAGGGAATGGCAGGTGATTCTCTGATTGGTTCACATTATGTTCGGCCCAACACACGGCGATGAATAACTAGGACCCTAAATCCTACCCCTCTACGTGCCCTGCGCCTCAATTTGCACCGAGAGAATGCACAGTTTAAATAGCAAAATGGACCTGGTCTCACCCCAAAGCGCATGGCAAGGCCCTGTTTCAGACTTCACGAATAGATTTTCAATAGGGCCCTACACGTGTGTGTATGTGCTATCATATGTAGGCTAGGTAAGAGGTCAGACTTGTGTGTATGTGCGATCATATGTATGTAAGAGGTTGTGCGTGTGTGTGTGTGCGATCATATGTAGGCTAGGTAAGAGGTTAGACTTGTGTGTATGTGCAATCATATGTAGGCTAGGTAAGAGGTTAGACTTGTGTATGCGCGATCATATGTAGGCTAGATAAGAGGTTAGACTTGTGTATGCGCGATCATATGTAGGCTAGATAAGAGGTTAGACTTGTGTATGCGCGATCATATGTAGGCTAGATAAGAGGTTAGACTTGTGTATGTGCGATCATATGTAGGCTAGGTAAGAGGTCAGACTTGTGTGTATGTGCGATCATATGTATGTAAGAGGTTGTTCGTGTGTGTATGTGCGATCATATGTAGGCTAGGTAAGAGGTTAGACTTGTGTATGCGCGATCATTTGTGCACGTGCATCTACATCATTAAAATATGGAATTGCAGCATTTTCAATGATGTGCGACTGGCAATGACAGGGAATATACGATCAGTCTGCTTAGGTGACAGACGCATTGGCAAATATCTGATTCATATTGGATTTATTTCCATATGAAACGGATCTGAGAATGTCCGATCTGTGACACATGGGAGGAGAAGATTGGAATTGGGTCACTTGAACCATGTCGTGTAAAGGTGGCCTGAGATGTTGATAGGAAAATTCAGACTTCAACTTGCTAAATGGACTGCATATCTATTGCACTTTTCTGGTCTGGAGACCACTCAAACTGTTTAACAATGTTTCCCTCACATTCACCCATTCATACACATATTCACACTTTGACAGCCGAGGTAACCATACAAGGCCCACTTGCTTATCAGGACAAATTTGGGGTTAGGGTCTTGGGACCTTCGACATGGAGTAGCACCCCACCCTCAAGCCTTTTTCTTTGTTTGGTGCGCGTCCAAGAGAGCTAAATAGGCTCAGGACTCAGTGTGCATGCTTCTCATACGGAAAATTGCTGCACGGATATTTTGCAAACCTGTGCCCATTTTGGTATTGTACCGGTGTGAAACAGCTTTGAAGGACGGACACCTCAACCACCCGCATCACCACTATGATGTACCGCCAACATCCCGGGAATTAGCCACGTCCCAACTGCCACTCCCTCCATGATGGAAAAAACCGGGAAATCTATGAAAAAGAATTTGTAAAGGTAAAAATATGCATTCGTGATTGTGCTCCTATTGCATTATTGCTATCATCATGTGCTGCCGCTGTGCTGTTTGTATTTTTATTGCTTTGTTTCATTCAAGCATTGCACAGCGGTCGAGCTGCTCCTGATGTTGTACCTGTTGGTTTCCTAAGCTGAAAGCTGTTACCAGCCTGCAGATGCACTGTGGATGCTTTTTTTCCCCCTGTGGTATTGCTGCGTGTTATGAAGGCTCAATGCGAGTGTAGATTTTGCCAGCTCTAGAACCACCTTACCCTTCAGGATGTCACGATCTCTATCTCTTTATGGACCATTGTGGCAGAGGCATTGACCCATGTTGATTTTTCAGTCCAATCAATAAGCAATGCCCTTTTTTCCACATGTCCATACACCTTATTCCTGTGGAGATTCTTTTTTTTGAATAGAGAAAACTCTTCTCTCCTTAGACGTATCAACAGATTATCCTTCCATAGCTAACTGACCTAGCCCTGTTCTGTATCCCAGCCTAGAAAAAGTTGTTCCTGGAGACTGGAACCTACACTTGTCTGAATACAGCTTTTGCATCCTCATCATCCAGTCCATTGAACTCCCCACCAGGATGGAGAGAGTGACATAACATTCTTTATTCTCGTTTTGCTGTCGTGTTTTGGGCCACAATGTTCCCGTGCTTGTGTGTCACTGTGTGTGGCCCCATGTTTCACGCGTGTTTTTGAGTGTGTGTGTGTATGTATATACAGTATATATATATATATATGTGTGTGTGTACTTTCTATACATAGAAATAATGTGTAATATAGTATTTAGTACAAACTTAAGTGAACTATAGACAGAATAAGACAGAAAATTAGAGAACAAGTAAATCAATAGTGTTGGTGAAATTTGTAAATTGATAGTAGTCAAATAATGGTAACACGTGTCAGTGTACAAACTCGTGGTATTTGAGTAGGTGAAATCCAGGGGTGCGACACTTGAAGAGATGCTTGGTCTGCCTTCTCCTACCCCTTCAGTTGAAACCACATTGGACGGAGAGCTCACATAAGGGCTACTCTGGTACTCTCTCTACTCGCTCTATAATGCTTGGGTAGGATTCACCAGCAGTGGAAAAGCAGCATCAGTTCTAAACAGGCCTTTTTTCATGAGACCCACCCATGATTGTGTCCCACATAGCCCGGCTCCACCATCGGGAGTCTTATGCCACTCCAGCCCAGCCCATTGTCCTACATTCAAAATTACTTTTGTGAAACCAAGACCAAGAAGGGAATAATCTGAACACACACAGACCAATCTGACATTCACATTACTGTAAATAAAAAAATTAAAAAATCATATGAAGACGATTTATTTTTATTAAAAAAGTTGCTGATTTGATTAAAAACATCAAACCTGCGCTCAGTTTTGTTCTGTGGTGTGGATTCTTTCCATGTCTGGCTGTGATACAGGCTGGAGCTGCTCTTTGGCCTCTCTCCTGTTAATACACATGTTGGACAGAGGCCCTTTGGTGTTTTCCCGAACAGCCAAGTGTCTGACTGACAGCCGCAGTGCAACACAATGATAGGGAGATGCTGTTTGTTGTCAGAGCCCCTCGTGAAAGGCTGTGACACTCTGAGGGGGATCCTGCTGACACCAGAGGCACCCCGTGATATTGACCCTAGAACTCCCATGACCCCCTGCTTCACTTATTGATGTCTGCAGATGTGCCTGCCTGCATGATAATGGCCTACACTAGAGGAGCCCCTTACAGTGCCAGCTTATAAATCACACAGGGGGCAGGGAGCAGACTGGGGCATACGAAGTGTTTGTGTGTGTGCTTTAAGGTTGTGTTTGTGCCTCTCTTTGTGTTTTGTGTTATTTGTGAGTGTGTGCATGAGCACAGCTTGAGGAGTTCCACATTGTATTATTGATGGTCCTCAGGGAGGGATGAAAGTGTGAACAGCAGGGTGGAGGAGGAGCCGGACAAGGTGGCAGGAGCTGATATATGCAGACCCTTGTATGCATTTGGCAGCACTGTCATAGATTGACATCTACGTTCAGAGACAGCTGTAGGTTTCCACTGAATATAATGCTGACACCCGAGGCCTCTGGAGGTCACCGGGGCAGGGGCTACAGTGGAGGATGGCAGCCAACTAGTGAGAGTGAAACTCAGGGAAGTAAACTGCCTTGACATGTCCTCTGCCAGGCTGCTGAGGTACTGCTGCTGATGGAATGAGGACAGACTGAAGGAGCCAATATTGGCCTTTATGGTGGATACCAGAGGTGGGGCGCTGACATCGTTTTGCAAATTTATATATTGGTTCTCCAGTCATAATGGGCAACTCGTACGAGGACTGAAGGAGTCATAATGGACTCCGCAGCAATTGTAACGTGTTCAGATTATTTCCTGCTGAGACACTTTTGCCGTTCAGGTGGTTGCGTAGACTCTGCGTTGTTGGTAAGCATATGCAAACATGGGCAACAGAGTAATTATACAATCTGAATGTGTTCGCCAACAGCATGTTAATGTTTTATGTACTATACTCTTGTCTTTGTATGTGTAGCGTGTCTGTGTGTGTGGATGTGTGTGCTGTTTTGGTCACATGTGTATAGCAAAGGTGTTAGCTCTGTCGGTCCGCCCCTGCTGACTCGAACCTGCACAGACCTGACAGGGATGTAAATTACCCAGATTAGGCTCGTGGCAGCCTTGGCATCTGTCGGTGCTTCATGTTAATGGCTGCTGTCAGCAAGGAGCAGCCCCTCCCCGCTCTGGTTACTGATCTTTCCTTTCATTTCTCCCATCCCCATTGTTCTACAGCCTCTTCCCCCAACACTGGGGCAATCATCATTGCTTATTATGAGTCCTGATGTCTGCTGCACCTGTGTTCCTCCGCTGAATGCTGATTTTGAAGTTGCAAGGGGTTAGCAGCTTTGTCAACTACAGACTTTTCATGCTGCAGTCATATATCAACACTGTTGTAGAGTTTACGTGTGTGTAGGCTGCTGCAGGGTGCAGGGTTACACAGACGTTTACGAGCCTGGTTTTGGCCTTTTATGACAAGCTGTATGTTACTGTTGTCTTCCTTCCTTCCTCCGGCATTTTTTAAATTTTTTTATATCAAGTAATGGCAGATAAGGTTGTGATGTTGCATCTCACGGGATACAAAAGTTTTTCCTCCTTTTTTTTTTCGTCTTCTTTTTGTACTTAATGTAGGATTTTGCATTAAATCATATTGGGTTTGCTACAGCATTTTTTTCAGTTCAACTCAGAGAAAAAAAAAGTTCCCTTCCCAAGTTTATTCATCCCTCTAGCACCCTGTGTTTCTGTGATTTAATTCTGGGTTGCCATAGTAACACCTCTTTCTGTGCAAAAAAGAAATGCAACAATCTGCTAACAGAATGAACGAATTGCCGCCAATGTTTTTCAGCTCAAAATACTGACCAGTCAACAGTTTGAGCAAAAGTGATCAGTATATAAAACACCAGCAATCAAAGTACACACTAAAGAAGATCCCACTTTGACGTCTTAATGGTTGCGTCTTGTGATGGAAAATATTCACAGTAATAAAGACACGGGTCTCTTTCATTACATAAAGGCTGGAGACATCCTTTCTTCGACTCTGATTTTCATTGACAACTACACGATGTATCGTGACACAATATCTTACAATAACATGACATGACACTCTGTCAGGAAGGTAAGTGGCATACATACTGATAGCTACTGATAGCACATGTGCAGATATGCACCAACTGGGACCTCAGAGGCGTCCAGGATGGCCCCGGATATTATATCTGATGTTTCATGCTAATCTGCTAACCTTTGGGTCAGATTCAATGAAAATTAGCATGTGAATTAACAATAAGGGGCTGCCTGCACCGTTTGAAATATGTGGGCCTGATCCACCCAGTTTCCACTTTGCACTCCAGGGCCACTGATGATTGTGTAACTGTATAAAGATTCACAGTTGGTACAGAAAGATGCTAGTATATTCTCTTTCTGAGGGATTGGAGAATATGTGAATGGTGTTGATTGGACATTGAAATCTGTTTGTATACAACAGGTGGTGCATCAAAAATGGTGATCAGGAAGGTTGATGTCATGGAAGAATCCCACAATTCTTCATTTTGTGCTGAAATACAACAGCAGACTGATATAGTGAATATGCAAAAGCTGATGGACAAAGAAACATTCTTGAAGAGAAACCGCTCACCTGTAAACGCTACTGCAGAGAAATTCTATTAGATAACAGCTCACACTAATTCTGAATAAATTTCTAATTGTCTCTGTGAAATCAATCTGAATGCTCGGTCAACTGAGATTTTACAGGTTTACAACCAGCCAACAGTGATATTAATTGGCCAGATATCAATTTGATATGTATAATAGTGAATAGTCCTATAGACACCGCATCAGCTGACATCCAAATGCCTCATCTCTCTTCATCTTCATCTCTCCCTCTTGCTGTAGAAATTAAAGAAACCAGCATGTGGACATCCTTGCAGCTACAACACTGTCAGTGTTGTTTACGTGTCAAAAATTGACCATTCTGAGCTATAACAAGCCCGTTCAGATGATAGGTCTTTTTTATTTATCTTATCTTGCACACATTGAGGGACACTGCGCCTCTTTCTCAAACATCAACATTTGCATTTGCCTGTCACATCCATCTGTCCACATATCAGCAAACGTGCTGGGACTCTGGGTAATGTCTGGATGTACTGTAGTTGCTCCACTCTGCATCCCCTCTTTTTCTAAATGTAAATGGTCACAGTTCACAGACAATTACTGATGAAAGTTCTGCGTTTTTGTCTTGGTTAGGATCTGTGGGGAGCTGACTGCAGGACCTGCAAAGGAAGATTCAGTCTTAAGGGAAATTTACCCAGGCACATATTTTGACTTCCAAGGGATGTGTAAAGAGTTGAATTGAAAGCTATTATTTGACCATATGAGTTAAAACTTACGGACTGAAGAGGGCAAATCAGAAGCAGTGCAGTTATGTGAACTCTGGCCAAAGTAAAGATGGTAAATGGACTGCATTTCTATAGCGCTGTACAATATTTGCCTCACATTCACCCATTCATACACACATTCACACACCGACAGGCGAGGTAACCATGCAAAGGCGCACTTGCTTGCCGGGAGCAATTTGGGGTTAGGGTCTTGCTCAGGGATCTTCAACATGGAGGAGACATAGACCAGCACGCTGCACCAAAAGCACTGTCAGGCGTGTCGGTGCACTGGGGCAGTGGCAGGGCGCTTCTGGTATTTTGGTAACGCAGAGCAAAGCAACACACCTGTCAACTGGCTGTGTTTAGGATGAATACATTACCATACGATATCAGTGAATGTGTTAGGGCCAGGAATGGGAACCCTCCAATCAAATGTCTGCTTTTATCTTCCCTTCACGAACAGCCCAGCAGCCAGGATGCTCTTTCATTTCACATTGTGCAAAATAAGCAGCGCTATTACGCCACAAATCATTTTGGCATTTTATATTCTCCGAAGTGGTCATGAATTTAAATAGATAAATAAATAACACTCACTTTGTCTGATTTTATATAAAGCACAATATTCACAGGAGTTATTCCTCCTCCCCATTCTTCCTCCTGTGTCCATAAATGTGCATGATGTAAGCATCTGTGTCTGTGTCACATAGGAATGCTTACACTGTGCGAAGTTGCTTAAGCTTAAAACTTCTTTCTAATGCAAGAACCAATTTTTGGCATTAACAGAGTTTAGTTTGCCCTTTTCAGGGAAATGTATACAGATATTGGCAGCTTAACGTACGAAAAAATATTAAAAATCTCTCGCTTGTGCCCTTGTTCTTCAATTGTCTTATTTGTCTTGCTCACCCACGTTTATCCACAATCTCTTGTCCTCCACATTTCCATCCGTCTTCCCCTTCCACATCACTCTTCTCCCACTATCTCCACACACGTACTCTATCTGCACTCTGCTTTCATTTAGTGGCTTTCAGGTTGTCAGCCACCCTTTGATGAAGAGAGCCTTTGAAAGCTTCAGTGGATGGGCAGCCCCCACCCCCTTTATCCTTGCATGCCCATTGTTAGGGTTAGTGGTGTCTAAATCAGGCTCGGTGGCAGAGGCTGACTTGTCACCCCTGGAGGATGAGTGGGAGTCTGGAAACTGATCAGACGACCCACTGCTCGGGGTGGAGGAGTTTCCTCCTGCAGCTACCTGGACGGGAAGGGGAGATAGTGGTGCACATGGCAGCAAGCACTTTAGTCACACACACACACACACACACACACACAAAAACACACAAACACATGCGCACTTTCAGATAAATTAAATTACCACTTGCCTCTCCTTGTTTTTGCTTTCAATGCTGTATTTACTTGAATTATTATTTGCTTTTCTCATTTTGCTCTCCCATATTACGTCTTATAAAAGAATTATTATGTAGTTAGAATTCCAAAGTGACCTGTTTGCCCTGAAGCTTTATATGTTTGTACTGGAGCGTGTATCTTTGTGACGGCCACTTTGCAAAGCTGAAGAAGTGTTGCTTGCATTACTGTTTTCTTCTTCTCAACATTTGCCTCTTCCTTTTTTCAGCTCCCCACATTGCTTCTCCGAGAAAGTTACTTCAGAATGGAATGGATGGAAAGTGGAAGAGTAGTGCCCAGGGTTCGTTCTAAGGATCTCTACATATGTCATATATATAAATCATTTCAATTTCATTTATTCATTCATTCATTTATGCAGCATCCAACTTGAGTCCTTGGTCATCCTGTAATGTTCTCATCTGGCTTTTCTCTTTCTAATAATAGTGACATCAGGACCAAGTTGAAAATATTTCACAAGATATATCCGTGGTACTTTTCAAAACATACTCTGGAGCTCTATCTGGAGTGCCTACAAGATGTTTACATGACTAAAGCGGAGCACCTGTCAAATTGTGAAAGAAAGCCATGCTGCCTACATGCGGGATGCTCTGCACATTTCTGGACACAGAAGCAGAAAAACAAACACATGTCATCTAGAAGTGGCATTTTCTTTGGATGCAACTGCCATGTGGCTATTTTCCAATCCCCCAGGTAAGGAAACGCATTCCTCCATTTACAATGTTTACATGCTTGAGTAAATTGACTTTGAATCACACAATCTAAGTCTTGTATTGTCTGTTATTGTTTTCCCACTTAAAGAGTGGGATAATGAACTCAACAGCAGGCATGATTCCCACGAAGTCTGCAATTCATAATAATAATGATAACTGATCATACTAAACGGACAATGATGCTCCATGTTGTCTGACCTGAAAACATGAAAAATCCATCCCACACCAACAGAACACATTTTAATCTGAACATAACATTGATAACGATTGGCCAGTAGCTTTGGCTGACAAATTATTTTTGACATGAAACCAGGATGTCTCTTCAGTAAGGCAGCATAATATCAGTCACAAATTTGAACTTGGCATAATCAAAAAGGATTTGCAATTTCACTTCGAAACCACAGAGTCACTCGATACTTACAACAAATCCCAAAAATTATAGAGTTATGCAAATATCATCTTTTTATGGTAATAGCCATTGATTCATTCCTTCCCTCTGATATTGTTACTCACTTACCTGGTCTAAAGGTCTTTGAAAGGACCCTTTTAGAAATCACCAGAGAACACTGGGTGCATTAATTGCATTGGGCAAAAAGGGCAGTAACTGACAAATGTCCAGCTCTTGATATTTCATGTTAAATGGGCCTACTTTTGCAACATCTGTCAAGAAACTTCTCTGTGGGAGTACTGTGCAACTACCTACTGCAAAAAAAAAGTTTTATCTCTGCATGACACAAAACCCTTGTACAAAGCAGCTGTTTCAGATTTATTGCGCATCAATTTTTCCACCAGCCACAGTAGCTGCATCCGCTTAATTGTTGCAAGACTCTGTGTGTTCAATCTCAATGTTCAGATTTTTAGATTTTGGAATAGAAAATGAATTACGATTTATGGTATCACCAAAGCAGTGCTGGTGGACCTATGCAAAACATCAACAGGACAAAAATAGAGTGCTAAAATTGATGTAACATGGAATGTAGATTTCCACTCAAATACACTTAAATTTATTCAAGTGTCCAAGCAGAAACGTTTCCTGTTAGTAACGCAGTGTGTGTGTCATGGGTGTGGTTGAACAAGACCCAAAACCAGAGGAAGGAGGCAGAGGAACAGTTAAAAAAATGCAGATTTGGGAAACAAGAAACTAGGGATGTTGTGAAAGCTGTTTTGGAAGACAAATAAGAAACCAACCCCCAGGCTGGCGAAACAGAGAAATATATACACAAGTGGGTAATGAGCAAATGAGAAACAGATGAGATGAAGAGCAATGGACCACAGGTGTGTGGAGCAAAGAAACAGGAAATGGATGATTGGCTGAGAAGAGACATGTGACTGTTAGGAGAGGAAAAAACTCAAAGAAAGGACAGACATGTCTACCTAAAGAGAGAAGGGCAGGGAGGGAACACACACCATGACAACAAGACACACCCACACACCAAGGAGAGCCATGAAAGGAGAAAAAAGTAAGACGAAAAAGGACAAAACAGAATCATGACTGTGTGTGTGTGTGCGTGTGTGTGCGTGTGTGTCTGGAGGCATGCATTAACTCATTAACTGCTTTAATTGTCAAGGCTTAGATCCAGTGGATTTGACATCAGCAGAGGGGTAAAACCAGTATGCCGAGTGGCGTGGAGGTGTTTGATCGATATATCAAGATTGTTTAAAGGCTACTTACCTGCTGGCAGGCTAATGATATTTTAACCTCAACTCTCCCTGCCAGCCTTCTCTGCTTCCACTGCCCTCTCCTCCTCCTCTTCCTCTGCTGGCTAACTGCTGGCATGTCTGAGAACATTGATAGATTGCAGTCTGAGTTCAAAAAGGCAAGACCGCCCACTGTTGAAAGTGTTAATGATGCTAGTATGCAGTGGGGTGTTTTGGTATGGAAAATGATTGTGATGTAATGATATGTACAGTCTCAGGGCCAGCCTGAATGAATGAATGAATGAATGAATGAATGCATGAATGAATGAATGAATCCAGGATTTTGTTTGTGATTGTTGCAAAGAAAAATGTTTGATTTTGCTGCGGGTTTTCTCATAAATTGCACTGTAATTTGAGGGTGGCATCTCGCCAGTGGCCATATGCATGGCGGTAAATCAAGGCCGTGTGGCCGCCGTGGCCTCGCTCGAGTGCTTGAGTTCCTACAACAGATAAAGCAACGACGTGAGTGAGCTATGATCCGAGTGAAGAAGCTGTGTCGAGTGGTGTAACAACACAAACAATAAACTTTTTGTAAATTTTAACATCGCTTTGTATTTACGCTTTAAATTGTCCCATTTCTTGCCGGCTTGTATTGGACAATTTCCCCGGTGAGGCCCACATGTTGATATTATTTCCTTGAAAAGAACACATTGTGTCAACATCAACATACCACATCAAAATACTGACATCTTCACTGTCAAAACAGTGATCTTATCTATCGATAAATGCAACCTTGTCAGTGATACTAAAAATAAAATTACTAATCAGAGTGTGTCCAAAGACGTGAAAGTGGACCGGATGTAATAAATACATGTATGTATGTGAAAGAATACAACAGTGCCCTTCTCTCATCCTTACCTTACCGTGCTCCCTCTCCGCTTTCTTACCCTTCAAAGACATCTTGTCTTTGCAGCTCCTTTGTCTCAGCCACTTGTGCATCAAGATCAGCTTTGGAGAGAGAACAGGCTTTATTCGATGTAATTTCAAAGGCAGCCCCACTGTGTCAAGTGTAAATCCACTGGAGGAATTATCCTTGGCTTCTTCATGCTGACATAAAGAGGGAAGTGAGCAGGACTAACAAAAAGATAAACTTAATACCCAATCAGCAGACAGAAAGTGAATGTTATGGGAAAGACAAAAGAAAGTAATAAATGGAGGTAGAGGGGTGTGACATTGCTGCATGATTGACACCTTTATCAGGGATCCAGACTTACTTTTCCACTGTTAGCACCGGTAGCACCGATAGCACCTGCACATGATCTGGTCACACCCTTTTTTTTCGGTACAGCCTGACATTAATTAGGAGGCGCTCGCACCAGTCGGTGTATTGACTCATGTAGTAACACGGAAAAACAGGATTTAACAGCAGAATAGTGGCCTGTCCACCAGCCTCCTCCTCTTGCTGCTCATCAGCAACAGGCTCCTTCATCTTTGTAACATGGTAACAACTAAATGGACTGTTTGTTTCACTCGTTGATCAGTCATGCCGGTCTCATCGGCGCCGCAACTTATACGCCCACTGATGATGAAAGTACAGGTAGGGAGAGACTGAGACAGTGAGGGAGAAAACGGCTGACTCGGAGTATCGGAGGGACGGGCACCAAAACAGCCGATCATCATGCACTTGCACGAGTGCGACCGCTTGAAATTTTAACTCGCACACTCTCAAAAAATGATCACATATCTACCATTTCGGTCGCAGCCTGGAGCCCTGTTTCTACTTGAATGGAAGAACAAAAGGTTATTTCTATGGCACCATTTGAGAGCAAGTGTCACAGTGCTTCAGCGATAACCAATACAAGATACCGAAAAAAACATCAATAGAAGAAAGTTATACCAAACCAGCCACAGTTGGACAGCTATACAATCCACCATGCTGTAATACCTGCGAAAGGGACAGAGGGACACGCCGCACGCTCACAGTGTAGAGTGTACACGTCTGATTCCAGTTTGGGCCCCTTGCTGCATGGTATCCCCTCTCCCAGCTCTGTCCTTCCAAACCAATAAAGAAACGTCCTTCTCCTGAAAAACAAACTCAAAAAAAAAATAAAATAGAGGCAGATAGAAATTGTGTAAAAAAAGGGTAAGATAAAAGTGAAATGTTGTAAAAATAGGAGTCGCTTGATGGATAAAATGCATGCTGAATAGAAGACTGGTTCATATTGGTGTAGAAAAAAAATATTTGAGGTTTTTAGGTTATTGCCATTGATCAAAAGTAACACTGGAAGCAAAATCTCTGAATGTTTTTTGCCTTCGATGGGGAGCCTGCTTGCCTTGCTTCCCTCTCAGTCTAGCCCAGTCTACCCCTCCACCCCCACCCATCGCTCTCTCGCTCGCACTCTCAGTTGGGTTGGGTCAACTGTTGTCCAAGCCACTGTGTCGCAGGCTGTGGCAAAAGGATGGAGGGAGGAAAAGTAAATTGCAGCTAAAAAACAGGATTGATTTGATCATTGATTGATTATTTACATGTGGAAACTCAGCATTCTGTTGTCCCAGCAGGTGTGTGAGTACATTGATCAGTGCCATGCGGTCCTGCACAGCACTAATATCTGTGATGACCCTGTCAGTATGGTATGGAGTAACTTGTATTCTTCCTCTAAAATATCAATAAGAACAGGATTGACACAGTGTAAATGCAGAAGTAATGATCTAATAAGTACTAAGTACTAATGTCACCTATTGAGTAATTAATATGTAAACTAAACTCACTTGTTTAGTTTGTCTGCTACTTTTTGCTTACCCCCTCTTTACATTTTGATAATTTTTTTGAATTCCTCGTGTTTCTTGGAGAAGCTGCTCCATCCCATGCATACATCCCACGTCACTGGACGCAATAATGCACAATTATCTCACACAATTTAATCCAGTTAAATTAATGGCGTCCTTGAAGAAACAAATGAGGCAGCTTGGTGTTGACATAATTAGCGAATCTGGGATATGACATCTGATCTCAGATTCATAAAGCCACATACAGGGAACACACAGAGACAAAATAATCCAGCAGCCAGAGGGATTCAGCTGACAAAGTAATGTCACGATGACCCTCCCAGCCACGCCCACTGGCATAGAATGCATCAGCCTCAGCTGTCCTCCATGATGTGGACAATCTTCAACAACAATAACACAATAACTCTACACTGCCAATCGGTCATATGAATCTGTGCAGAAATATTACTATTATCAAGCTCACCCTCAGCATGTCAGCATGTTCGACCCCCTTTATGTAACCAGTTTAACATGGTTTATCAGCCATGGAGGAGGTAAGGGCTCCACATGCAGTCTTGTTATTCTTGTTTCTTGCAGTTGTATGAGTAACAATGGAGATTGTTTTCAATGCTTTGCCCATATTTATAGTGCTCTTCACACACACACAGACACAGCTTAAAGGTTGTTAGCTGCTATCCTAACCCAGGAGTGGAAAGGGTGACGTTCTCATGTCTTAGTCATATCAAATTCTCCGTTTCTCTTACGATAATGCTGCATTCTGCTGAATGGAGTCGCATAACCTTTGTCTCTTTCTCTCGTGGAGAAATACAAACTCGCGTCTCGCATCTGCGTGTGTGTTTCACGTGTGTTTCCTTCGTTTTTCAGAGCGGGTGCAGTCCCGCAGGAGTGCTGCTTCATCAAGTCTGGTAGTGGGTAGCAAAGGGCATCATCATTAGATTACTCTCTGATCACTCTCCCTAAGTAATTATCCTCCTGCCCATGCTCCTGCAGCATGCAGACTGAATTGATTTAATGGAGTGTGCTCTCTTTGTCTGTCTCTCCTTCACTGTCTCTCTTCACTTTTTTCCTCAGCTTCAAGAGCACATTTCCTCCCATCACATTTTAGGATTCAATTTCAGAGTCAATGGGGTGAAAGGGCTGCACTGTAAAATAGATTTCAGAGTAAAAGCATTTTTTTTCACTTACATATTTCAATGCCTTTTAAATTCAGGGACAGATGGCGTTTTGATATCAAGGACAAATAATATCAGGGATGCAGTGTGCATGCTGCCTTTACCTGTGACGGCATAGAAATAGTTAATTATTTCACGGACATTATAACTGTTCATATATTGCTGCGAATGGGAAGGCATTAGTTCTTGATTTGAACGGGTTGTAGGTAGAAGAGTATGGATTTTTTTCTTGATTGAGTGCAAATGGAGAGCCCTCAGTGATCTTTCAAGATCTGTCAGTCCAATTTGAGACCAAAGCTCCAACAGCCTGCAATATCATAGAAAGACTGAATACGAAAATGAAACTGAAAACCTGGTGTTCGTCCATGCTTTTGTGATTTGCATTCGCCGAACTATCGTTATTATTTGTATGTGTTCAGATGTATCTAATGGTTCATCGTTCATCTAACCTTTACGAACTCTCACTGTAGCTCAGTTTGTGTTTGTCTATCATTTGAATGCTGCGCTCACACACCGACCCCCGTGTTTTGTATCAGCGTTCTGTCAGGTGATTACAGCAGTATGAGGTTATCATCGGTGTATTGATTGGTTTGTTTCAAGACTCTTGACAGTGCAGCAGAAGCAGATGCTAAGTTAAGTGGTACGAGCAGCCTGAATATCCTGTATCTGGGGGTAATGCTCGACCTTACTGCGGTTTAATGAACCGCTGAGTCGTTTGCACACCTCGCCTTACACAGGAATGAATCACAAACACAACACACTCACGCTAGTTTGCCGTAATGTAAATCCCAGCAGTTTTGTTGGAAGTGAGGTTAAAGCACTTCTCAAGACAATGTGCTCCCTTCAGACTCGCATAGGTGACTCCACAAAGCGATGTAATTAAATGTACAACATAAGCAAAAACATGCATGCACACACAGAGACACACAAACACTGCCCTTCGCACAATCACTTTGCTTAGCTAGATGAGATAATGAGGCCACACTGCAATTACAGCATTAGAAGAGGCAGGTTTGGGCATATTCAGCCCTGCATGGTGCGTGCTTACTAACATAGCATATTAATTGGCTGGAACGCAGGGATTCACAGAAACAAAACACAGCCTGGGGGATTGAGACAAGCTCTCGAGGGTTGGACACGTGAAGTCAGTCGTCCACAACCTCCATATCAATTCTTTTATGACTAAGGACAAAACCGGTGCTGGCAGGCAGAGCTTAATTTGAAAATTAATGGAGCATGGGATTTTTTTTCCTACCACTTAAGACACATTGTGGCCCCTGTGCTGTTACCTCCATCGTGCCCTCTCCTGTGGCTGGTTTTATGACTTCAGATGGTAGAGGTTGAGCAGAGCGAGCAGACTGTGCATGCTGCAGTAAATGCATTGCTAATTAGATTAAATACTGGTGCTCCTTGGTGTTGGTCAGACAGGGAGTTACCCAAGCACATCCTGGATGAGCGCTGACAAAAGAGTGGGCTACATCTTCATCAACCTCCACGTCAAGACATTATTTAAGACATAATCCAGGATCCAATAGGAATCATGGCCCAAAAATTTAAAAATGTTGTACTGCTATAATACTACTAGTATGTGATGTAAGATTTTTTTGAATAATTCACATGTTTTTTGTAATGATTAAATACCAAACACACACAGAAAAGACAACTTAAAGATCACTACATGGAGGATTTTTAATACTGATTATTTTCTGTAGTTTTATTGGTACCATATTATTGCAGTTAATTTAGACAGTTTATTTCGTAGGCCTGGAAAAAAAATAGTAAACTACTTAAAAATCAAACTATCTATTTTAAAAAATGTAATTGTGTCCAAAAAGTACAATAAAAATATACAAGAAATGTCTTTTTCTTTACTCTTTGTCAATTTGGCAAAAATCAACAAAACAGGCAGAAGGAGGCATTTGTTGGTGTTTTTTTTATTGCGTGTTTAGCCACTGAACAACAAAAACTTAAGCAAGGGTAGAGGCGGTGATGTCCTCCGTTGGACGACTCGGCTGCATACTTATCTGAGATTCGGTTAAGTATGCAGCAGCCCACACAGTGAGCAACTCAAACCATGTTCTTCATGCAGCAGACAGAAACCATTGGAAAGGGTGAACAGACAAAATGTTTATTTGCCAAATTGGAGACATCAAAGAAAGCCAAGCATGACGCCTGAAAATTGGTGGTGGGCGAGCGCTCTCTTGTTCATTTTTGTTTATTCCGCCTCCAGCATAATCTGTCTTCTTTGGCTGGTTTCATTATGAGTGGGTGACATGCAGACATGACTAATATTGGAATTTAAAATTTGACTTTTAATTATTTAATCCCACCTTATTTTTTTCTCCCTTTTTTGGCATTTCCGCTTGGACAGAAGTTGAGTTGAGAAACACAGGATGGAGAGACACGCAGCAAAAAGCCCGAACCAAAACTGAGCCCCGGCTGCTGCGTACAGTTTGGTGCGCGCTCAACACAGTGAGCCACTGGGTGCCACTAATCCCACTTTCTGCATCAATAAATCTGATCAATTACTGTCCCCCTGACTGCTTTTGAAATGATGGTCACTCGAATACTATACAATTACAGCTTTCAATGGAGTCTTTTATTATAGAAGTTATTGGCAGTACCATTATTTGATCATTATTCAATAACTGTGTATGACTCCTGCTGTTTTTCACCCGGTGGGACCCGCGGTTGGTCAAGTCCAAACTATATTGTTCTGTCTAATCATGTTGGTTTGGGTGCTATGATATGATATCTCAAGTCTATTGACCCTTTCATCTATATGACTCGGGCACATTCCCTACGTGCTCCGGTCACATGCTGTGCCATTATCACCACAGGGCAACGGGAGGTTCTTAAGGTGAGACTGACATTTTTAGTTTTCTTTGCTGATATGAGGAAGAAGCTGAAAGAAAAGTTGTTTAATTGGTGTTGGTGTTCTCTCATTTAGATTGGGGTTTTCCTCCCATTTTGACTCCTGTAACAAACAGCAAAGACCCACTCAGGTTGGCAAGTTGTCTTCAGTTATAATTAGCTATAAAGCATCACAGACGTTCTGGATTGGTATGGATGCTTTATGGTCATTGCTGACATTGAAGCATTTATTATTGCAGTTTTCACCGGTGGTTGGTTTGTTGATTGCCTTTTTGTTTGTTAGCGCGAAGCTAGAGTTAAATTGCTCATTGTATTTTGTCTTTTCAACAAAGATTGCTCATTAAAGCAGCAGTCCAAATATGGAGTGGAATCTTCGTTCCTTGTTTATTGTTCATGAGGGGGATTTGGCAGATCTGTTGAGTGAGCGTGTGTTTTCATCGATGACTGTATCAGTGGTTGCTTGTTATTGTAATGCCACCTGTGTCGTGGATTGGTGGAGATGAGTTGAGTTCAGTCAGAAAAGAAAAATGTACTTTTGGTGCGGAACTCCCACTGGCACAATGTGAGAGAATGAAGCTTAGACCAAAAATCATGGTTGTCATCGCACTTTTGTATTTTCGTGGGTGAGATAAACTCCTTCCCGTGTCTTCACTTCAGTACGTTCTCATGTCTTGTGCTGTCGTATCCAGCCACTAATTGGCCATTGTAACCAATTTTGACAAAACCTGGTGAACGTGTGGTCCATAGCCTACGGAGGGTCCCATTAAATTGATTAGTGTAATGGGCCATCTACTGAGATCTAATCGCAGTGCAGACAGACTCCAGATAACGAGAATGCATCTTAATGCAGGTGGTAAAAGGTTCCTATATTTTTAACATGACATTTGAAAAAAATAAGAAAAAAAAAGATTCAGAATTCAAATTGTTTTATGGAAAAATGACTGGTGTCACGACTGACATGTCTGTGACATGTCCCGACCTGTTCAGGCTGTTACACTGGCTCCTTACCCGTCACTGTATCTGTTACCGGTACCTGCCATATGAACTCCTGCGTCTAGAACCTTTGCCTGTATTCCTGGTTTATTCTCTTCTTGCGAGTCCTGGCCTAGACGTTTCACTGTGCTTCGAACCCCGGACTGTTGCTCATACCGTGTCTCTCGCCAAAGCCCCTGGATACGTTTGGCTCACGGACTGCCTTCCCGTCACCGATCGATCGCCTGCTTCTTATCCGAATCAGCCTAACCACATTTGCATTCATCCAGATTCTATCTTTGTTTCTTCTTCTGTGTCCGCGCACATAGTCTGACACCAGGATTCTGACATGACGCCGACGTGAAGACTTACAGCACATTAAGCGGGCGGTGCTTGTGTGAAAGGAGCTGAAGCGGTACTGTCAGACTAATTAGTGGCTGCTTGCACCATGCCGGGAGGTCAAATGATCTGAGCCACATCGCAGCTTGATGGAGAGGAAGTGAGACTGATAGATGTAATGCTTCACTCATGCTGTTCTGTGGTCTCAGAAGGAAGATCTCTAACCTTTCTGCATCTGCAAATCCCAAGTCACTCCTCCCTTCCCTCTCTGCATGTCTGTCTCCGCATCATCCTCGGTAAAGGTCCCCCCCTGCTCCCCATTGCTACAGCAATCGCACAGTACAGAGGAATTCAGTCATACTAGGTTTTGCAGGCCAATAGTAAAATGATTGCGTATTTGTAGGCCCATGCAGCAGTACGGTCCAAAGCACCGTGGCGTGCAAATGCAAATATCACATGTCTTCGAACAACTAAGCTCAACTGAAACAGGAAACAGGTGGAGTTTGCATGTTCTCCCCGTGTCTGCGTGGGTTTCCTCCGGGCGCTCCGGTTTCCCCCACCCACAAAAACATGTACGTTAGCTTAATCATTCCTGCCTTTGTC
This sequence comes from Brotula barbata, assembly GCA_900303265.1. NCBI lineage: Eukaryota > Metazoa > Chordata > Actinopteri > Ophidiiformes > Ophidiidae > Brotula > Brotula barbata. The sequence goes on along the minus strand of OMNV01020401.1, from coordinate 19,049 downwards.
CCTGACCAAGGCAAAGGTGGAAGATCTGGAGTTGGTCCCCGGGATCTGTTGTGTGTGTGTGTGTGTGTGTGTGTGTGTGTGTGTGTGTTTCCATGTGCATGTGTGTGCTGCCCTCATTGAGGATGGGTTAGAATGCAGAGAATTCATTTCTCTTCGGGGATCAATAAAGTACCTTTCTTTCTTTCTCTCTTTCTTAATGAAGTAATGCATTTCTTTCGTTTGCACAATGTGGTCAAGTTAACTTATTTTAAATGTTCTAATAGAGAAAATAAATTTCTTTTCCTATATTTACATCTTTTTGTTGAAGGTTTTGCATTACTATTTACACGTATAGTGATAATTTCAGCTATTTTATTTGCTGTGGATACTGAACACTATTTAAGTCTGGCATGTGACATTAGCTTAAGCATAACTTTATATTTTACAATTATGTTGAACAGTTTTGCAAAATTGTAAAAATCACAAATTAATTGTTGTTCAGTGTTAGCTTGTTCTCATCACCACAAAAATGTCTTCAGATATCGTGACATTTATTGTTATCGCAAAAATTCCTGGAAATATCTTTATCATTTTGAGGCAATATCACCCAACTGTACCGGTTGATGTAATCAAATTTTAGTGAGGGTGTGTGTTAAATAATTTGGCTGGTGCCACTACATAGATACAGACAGTACTACATTCTCCCACCGGGATTAAATTTAGATTTAAGATTTAAGATGTACAAGTAGATAATTCCGATTTTTATTTAGTTTTCAATTTTTTCCAAACCTACTGAAATAAACTGTTTGTATTAAATGCAATAATCTGCGTCCCTGCGTCTAACAAGCAGAGTGCACGCGTCTTGTGAACCTGCGCTCATTAAACAGCAGGAAAACACAGCACAGTAACAGACTTGTGCTGGTAAGGTTTCAGTCTGTTTAAAGAGCAAACGCACTCTGCTGCCCCTTGATAGCAACGTGCCAACAATTTGCCTGACCACTCCTCATTTTAAGACCGCCACAGGTGCACAAATTGGATTGCATCTGCTACTTACACAGTGTGGGCGCCCGTACGGGGGTACCATAGCAATGATTCTTGCGCTAGATGCTATTTGAGGAACAGTAGCTTTTTTTCTTTTTTTTTTTTTTTAGTAAAATTCAATTGTTGTATGAAATTGTTTATTGTTTTAAAAAGTCGTTTTGTGTTGACTCAAAATTGCAGCGAATCATCGGCGAAAGAGAGATTCACGCTGCTGGCACGAGCATGTGTTGTATGTGTTTTAATTTTCCTTTCAAAAAACACAGGTGGGCTTTTGAAAGTGTGGCAGGCATTCTGTCATCAGAACTCTCAGCAACATCATGTAGATCAGTGAGACATTTCTCTGGCATGTTATTTGCAACAAAGCTGCTTGATTACCCCTCCTGCTCTTTCCATTTTGTGTAATGGAACAATTAGTTGCGCCCTACACAGCTTGTTTATCCGCCCACTCACCCCAAAATGGCAGACGGGAGTAATTGTGCACACTCACCTGCAGGCACTTAGAGAGAAGCCACAGGGACACATGGGGAGGGGAGAGGGACTGTACGGCACCGCATTACACGCACTAGGAAAAGTCTGTGCGCCGCTTTTCTATTCTACACTTCTCTTTTTTTTCACTTGAACCTTGTTTGCAAAATATACATTTGGTATTCAAGCTTTACGTCACAGAAGCCTGTAATTTCAATTTAAAATGTGTACGCTTATTTATAGCCGGCGTAAATTAATTGTGAGTGTTTGTAAGCTCTCTGCGCTAAATCACACCAAAACAATCATTTCTTAACCGTCGTTGCATGCTGTGGCTGCTCGTCTACAGCTATTCTGTTCACGTACGGACAGCCTGCCACGAACGAGCTGAAATGTTAAACGTCAGTGTGTACAGCCCCATTTATACTTCAAATAATAATATAATGTAATATGCCCAGAGGTTAACACCATCATGCCATCACCACCTCCCACCTGCCTTTGTTGATAAAGTTGTTAAGAATCAGAAATCAATGTGTACTTTCAGACTACGTTCATGCTACAAGTTGAAACACTCATTTCTTTAGCTCCGAACTGATGTTTTGTCATGATTGTTCTCATTCATTCATTACACACTGAAGAAGTGAACTCTCCCAGAATAACATGCAGGTTTGTTTAAGTCACAGCTTAGCGTGGTTAGCCCGGAACCTTGTATAATCCCCTTTCCCCTTTCACTCAAGCCATAACGCGGACCAGCAGTTCCATTCTCAGGCATCATCAAGTCAGTACCTGAGCAGGTGGAGGCACAGTGCATGCAGGGTGAAGAGCGGTATGGATGGTGGAGGAGATGAGGAGGGTAAGGGGAGGAAGTTAGATGTGGAAGAATGATGGCATGTATGGGGCGTAGGAATGGATGATGAGTGAAAAGGTTGGTTGAGACATGGGCCATACTCCAGAACATAGGTTATTTATCTAATAAAAATGTAAAATATTAGCTGGTCACAGATTTTGACATGTAAGGATTTGTGGCTCTTCTGTTGTGTAAAGCTGTCGGGGTTAAATCAGCAGGTCAAAGATGTGGGCTGCGGAAAGTTGTGAAAGCCATTTGTTGTTATGTTTTGACATTTTATAGACTAAGGCTAAATTGACCAGTTCACAGACAATTATCAAATCATTATGTCCAGCCATAATTTAATTAATATTTTAAAATGAATTCTTGTTGTGTTTTTATTGGTGTAAATAATACAAATAGTGTAATTAGAGCGAGTGTTCCATCGGTAATCTATAATTCACTACAACTGTACTACAGATGGGAGAATATGTGATAAGTTGCACATCAGATATTCACAAACATACTGGGATTTTTTGATCAAGACATGACAGAGAAAGAAATTCTGGAAATTGTTACGATGAATGTTAAAGGAAGCAGATATCAAATGTTTTCCAGCATCCACCTCCACAAGCAGAGTCACACACGCCATCACTTCATCGTGTATGTACTTCTGCCCAGTGCTGCTACCTGCATACATGTGAGACTCATGTCATTCCCTTTTGACTGATTTTGAAAGCGGCTCCCCTGAGGTGGAGCTGCAAATTATTTATTTATGCTCAGACACATGATTTATTAAAAACACACACAATTTATTAATCCTTCAGAAGAATTGAAAGACGTGCCCCTCTATTGATTTTGGTCTAGTCGTCTCATCCTTTATGTGTTCTATGAGGAATTCAACCCGGGTACCCAATTAGCCAACTCAATCAAATAATGAACACAAGAAGTACAGAGGCAGCGCCCGCTCTGTGATTCTCCACCCCACATTTCAGATGTGTACCATGAAAGACGAGCGGCGGCGGCCAGCCAATAGAGGGTGCGAGTGTCACACCGCATAGAGTAACAATGTTATTAATCTCGTATGATAAAACTTAGTTTATAGAGGCATAATGTCATGAAGTTGAATCAAATTGGATGTTTTATGGTGAAGATCCCGGTATGGGCGGGGACTTGAGTGTGTATGCAGACCTGTTGTTGTTTCTTTGCTGGTGACAATGGTGAAATTGTAGAATTTGAGGGCACACGGCTGAGTCCATTTTGCTATGCCTGGTTTTTATTTAGTTTATTAGTCAAGTTTATTTGAATATCCCAATATCGAATACAATGTCTCAAAGGGCTTCACAGGCCCACATAATGGCAAAAGTTCCTGACACGGCCCTCAGCTCTCTAAGAAGACAAGGAAAAACTCTCCAAAACTATTTTTTCCAAACTTACAGATTAAACTGCCTAAATTAATGCAATAATCCACATCCCTGTGTCTAACAAGCAGAGTGCATGCGCCTTGTGAACATGCATATGTAAGGCGCATCTGAATAATGCGCTCTTTAAATGGCAGAAAAACACGGCGCAATAATAGACTTAGACGTGGTTCGAGTTGGTCTAAACGCAAACGGGTTCTACTGACCCACAATAGCAATGCGCCAACTATCTGCGGAACCACTCCGTATTTTAAGACCAAAACACTCATGGGCGCACATATGATCACAATTGTGGTGTCGAGTGTACGATGGCAGTGACACTTGCGCTGGGGGTTTATGAGAAAGTGCTGCCAGCGAAGATTAACGATGAAATGTTGCTGTCAATCGCTAGCTTAGGGCATGTGGGGACGAGGGAATGTTGACCTCGGTGTAGGAGGTTGTGGTTTTGTCTGCATCTGTTGGCGGGTTTAGTTGTTAACAGCATCATTACTCAAACTGGACTGGTTTTGATTTTGGTTCCGATTCAAATCCCGGAGCAGATTCAGATCTATTGGTACGTGGGGCGTGGGTAATATACCAGTCCCGAGTAAAAAAAGGGCCTATTTATTCTGTGAAAGAATATCAAAACACGCTGTATATTACAACATAAAATATGTTTCCAAAGTAGTTAGCATGGATGCATCGAGGCATCAGGTGAAAATATTCACCGCAAGAGTGACTTCACATGGACATGCTCTCCTCCCAGCCCTCTCCACGCTCATATGAGTATCAAGCTCCCGAAGTTCAAGTGTGCCCAGAGGTTCGACCTCCTGCACCAGTACCTTTGATCTTTAACCTTTAATCCTTTAATGAAGTTACCCCTCTATCCACCGCCACTTGACTTTCGAAATGAGACTATATTAACATGATCCTGCACTCACCTGTAGACATTTTTATTTGGATTCTTCATCGGCCTCTTTCACTGGTTACCACTCCCACTGACTGAAAAATGTCAGGATGCTGTAAACAGGAAAGCTCCTCCTGTTGCACTGCAGAATGTGTCTGCTGTCACCAACCCAATCTCTTGCAGAGTGCAGAAAGAACATGGAATTTCCAAAGAAAGAGAAGATAGACTTCATAAAATCCATGGATTATGCTTTGGATTCCTTTCCCAGGGTCACTGTAGTAAGCACTGTAAAAAAAGAACCCACAGCAAATAATGTCAGAGGACATCCAGTTATACTGCACTAAGACGGAACAACTCTTTGGACCATGAGTCCTGTGGAATGGAGCCAGTAAGAAGAGGGGTGTAATGGCCGTTGTTGCAGCAAAGGTTAAATTGAAAAAAAAGTGGGCGATACATGGAAAAGTATGCCTTTGTTGATCCTTGGCAGCTCAAAAACCTTCTGCAGGTAATGATAATAACAATAACTTTATTTGTATAGCATCTTTCATACAGGAAATGCAATTCAAAGTGAACACAAGCAAAGTTCACATAACATAGAAATGAAATGAACATAATAATCTGTTAAGAACATTAATATTAAACATTAAAATCAAATCAAAGTACAGAATTAGCTCAGAAGTTTAATGTTTATCTCTTATCGTATTGCTTCAGTTTCAAATGAAGGACGTTGTCTATATTGTTTATTCTGTGTCATATTTATTGCCCCAAGAACCTGCACCGTAGAGCGGACTTGTCAGATACAACTAGTGCCACTACAGAAGGGTATAGTTACATTTAGACAAGTGCTGGAATACCTTTTGTTGTATAATTTATCGCCATGCCTCAAATTTCAGTAACAGTTTCAAATTGACTGTGGTCAACCCAGTTTTCCATGCTGTGAATAGAGAATGGTGCATAGAGATGCCAGGTGTCCTGGAGAAAAAGATAAAATGACATTGGTTTAATGGCATCCTGCCATTTAAAAAGCCCTACCAGGAGGTATGTAAAACCATAAAGAGCCGTGGGGTGAAGTGAAAACTTTTATTTGACACAAGTTAGACACATTCATCTCTTTCATTAAGGCCACCTTTCTCAGCAAAGGTTCCATAACTCGACCCTGCATAATGGAAACACAGGCGTTTAGGCACTTGTGTCAATCAATGACAGCACTCTGTTAAGTTACTTCTTTTGTTGAACATTTTTATTCAGCAGCCTTCAATTTTGAAAAGAAGGAAAAAAGGTTTCCCAAATTAATTGGATCACCGATTAAGTGGGAGGCATCCCACCCCACCAAGCAGAGACAATGGCTGAAGGAAGGGCCAAAACAGGCGCCGGCTTAAAATTGACACTTGAATTAGATAATGAAGAATAGAGGGCAGAAGAAAGAGTATGTGAGGTCTGCCAGGGAGGACCAGACTTTCACTCAGCCCGTGAGGCCAGACAGGCAGTCTGGACATATTTGTTCTGCACTGTAATATTGATTTGCAAAGTGAAGCTGAACTGATCTTGGCCTTATTATCATTCTGTGAAAAGTGTTTTGATGTTTGTGTCTGGAGTTTTTAATGTACTCTGACCCAGAATGTTCAGCACCAGTGGCAATTACATAGTCTGACACTGAAATCCAGCGGGAAAAAAATAGAATTGTTGTATTTTTTATCTTTTTGTCACTGATTGAAGATAGGAATTCATCATTTTATCTCTGCTTGTCTGAAGTAAAATCTAAACCTTAGCCTCACTACTTTTATCAAAACAGGTTTTTTTACCCATCACAATATAAATTTTAAAATACTAAATGTTTTCAATACGCAGACCTACGTCTGTATCCCTACAGACGTAGGACTGAGTTTGAATTCTTACTTTATGTAATTGATTTACTACAAAGAGGACTCTTGTCAGTCTAACTCAAAAAGTTCAAAGTTCAAGCTAATCTTTAAATAAAGTTTAAAAAGCTTCATTGAAGTTTTGGAAACCATTTGAAGATGAGGAGTGTTGCCTGAGATTATTATTTCATTAATCTGAAGACTATCAAAAGGTCTCAATGACGCTGTGAAGACACAAAATTATCTTAATTCTACTTTCAAAGCTGAAGTACAGTTCATATCCTCAAAAAATTATTTTGATACCTTACCAAAATGAACATCAGCAGCTAAAAGGCTTTTACCCCGACAGGTCAATTTGACTTTTAAATGACGTATTTGTGACTTTCTTTCTCAGATATATCTGAGGTAAAGTTTGTTGAAGGACTGTGGATGACTCATTTGACATCCACCATAGCCTCTACCATTCTGACTGTGTATACACGCCAATGTTTTCTTTCCTTTTTTATTCAGACCTGTTCAGAGAAAGCCTTTGCGCTTCTAGGTGGTCTCGCCGAAGCAAAGGCAGCATTTGCGGTGAGGCGATATATCTGGGCCCTGTGGTAAAACAGTAAGCGAAGTCTCTACTGTCTTTCACACACAATCCCTGGCCAAGTCAAAAACAAAAAGGCAAGTAATGAACTGAGAGATGGCATTGCTGCAAAGGTAGGAAGCTGTTGTTTTCTGCTCCTGTACTGACTGAATAGGTTAGAAAAGTTCAATGCCTGCTTCCCAGTGGCAGCAGTGTGGGGGATGGCGGTGGGTGATGATGTGTTCTAATAACTTGGAGCAGGTGCAAGGATGAGGAAATGGGGAGTTGAGTTGGGCACAATGCTATGATGTAGCAAACTTTAATGCTAGAAGTTTTGGCTTCGCTAACATCCAAAATCCCGTAGGTTCAGCTGGAATAGCTCCAGGGTGATGCGATGGGAAGTGGCCTGCATGCAAACATATGGAGGAGATCGTGCAGCAATGTAAAATGAATCGGACCACTGGAGAAAAAAAAAAAAAAAGGGTTCTTGGGTACAGGAATGTACCCACTAATTTGTCACGGTGCCCCAGCTATGTACAAACATCTAAGAGCATCCTCTCTTGTGTGACAACGAGCAAGTTCACGTTTGCATGACATTTAGATGATAATATATCGCAAACTTCCTATCTAGCATGTGGTAAAAAAAATGGATCAATCATAAATGGATCATCTGTGTGAATCTGAATTGTACTGGATTTGCTACCCAATGCTGAACGTTGAGGAACGGCTGAAATATCACGTTCAGGCTGCAGTCTGACCCCTGAACCTCAGCAGAGTTCACGCTGCACATTATGACAGTAAACGCTGTTTGTCCCGCCTCTTTTCTGTGCCCACTGTGAGTTGTGTTTGTCTGATGTGTTGGTGCGATCCAAGTTCATGCCATTATGATGAGTGACAATTGCTCCTCCACTCACCCTTATCTCATCAGTGTGAAGAGGCCATTTCCCCCATATCCTGTTTATATGCAGCTCCTCAACATGAGGAGTTTCAGGTCTCCAGCCACAGCCCCTCTCATGGTCTGACACTGCACTCTATCACTCTCTCTACTTCTCAACGGCCTCTTGTTTTCTTTCTGCCAATCTTGTTTCAGTCATAGCACTGTTTTGTCTCTTTCTTTCTTTGTGTGCAACTCCCCTCAATCTCCTCCAGGCCTCCATGTCCAATAGAACCTGTGAAGAAGAGAGGAGCACTCCTTCTTGGCCCTCCAGGGGTTGTTTCAGATGGAGAGGCCGTCCCTGTCGTCTTATTTATTCAGTGAAAAGAGCATTGCTCGTGGGGGGCTGACTGTCTCCCGGGCCTCCTTTTTAAAAACCCTTCTCTTTCATTGACCCCCTTCTCTTGTTTTCATGATCTTTGGAATGTACTCAGAAGCTGCAGGAACTCAGGAGTGGGTGGGTTGGGGGGGAGTGTTCCCAATATGTATCCCTCCTTAACCTTCGTCTTTCTCTCACCACTTTAGCCCTTTTAAAGAAATTTTCTCCCCAAGATGTGTCCATTGGATAAGTTTTGTCAGAAATTCTATTGATTGTGCGCTATTTATTCTTGCTAGGGCCTCATACCCTACACAGGTTTGGAAAGACTGTGCAGGTTCAAACCTTAAGTCCACCCCTCACATTGCTCTGGTTTCTTAAAAGCATCTCTAACGGTGCTCTAAATTGCTCTTTGAAGACGGTGGTGCAGAAACGGAGGCATGGTGGCGTTGAAAACCAAAGCATTTGGTGTATGGGCAGAAACCCCAGAGAATGTTGTAGGTGAAGAAAATTAATAGCATCAGACAACCTTGTGACATTCACACAATGCCTCTGAGACAAACGGAACCAAAATTATACTATTGAAAAAGAAAAAAACAATAAAACAATTTTTGTAAATATTGTGTTCATCCTCGAAAAAAAAAAAAAGCAGCTTTCTCAAGTACTGAATGTAACCAACATGTTCCATCATTTTGAAAACATTTTGTTTAGCAACATCTGGGCCAATAATACTGTATATTGCAACATTTATTGACTAATTAAAAGTGATGATAGACACACGTTTGGTAGTCTATAATCCAAAACAAACTGATTTCAGTTGCATCAAAGTGTCCACATGATTTTTTAAAACCGTATTGAAGGCTTTAATTGCAGTATAATCAAAGTTTTTAGCACATGTAAATGTGCAGAATATTCATTTCATTCATATGGAATGAAAATGTGTTGTATCAGCTGTTGGATTCATCAGACTTTCTTTCCATTTTCTGTGAGTGAAGGATGTAGTCTCAGTGACACATTCAAATGATCCAAATTACAGATCCTCACAGGTTTTCAAGTGGGAATTTAGAAGAGAAACTTCATATTCAAAAAGCCTCAGTGACACAGATCAGCGACGCAGACTGTTTTTGCTCCACCTCGTCTCACAGGCTATGAAACATAATAAATATAATCATTGAATATATATATATATATATATTTAACAATTTGCATATTTATTATTTCAACACTAAAAGAAAATCTGGAGTTGCTCCGTTGGCGCGAGTGTGTGTATGTGTGCTGCCCGCTCCTCCTCATAATTAGGTTGGGGGGAAATGCAGAGAATGAATTTGCCTACGTGCATCAATAAATTACTGGTAGTATTTGGGCTCCTAATTATTCATCGGTTTTGATCTGAATGAATAGACACAACGTGGGCACCAGCTGTTAAAATGTCACCTCGGTTGTAGGGTAGCAACAACAGTTGGACGGATACACAAAGATACCTGTGTGCCCGGCTATTTAAGAGGGTAGACCGGCTCCAAGGAAATCTACTTGCAGTGCGCAGCCACGAAAATACCAGTGCTCTGCTGGGTTGCCAGTGGTGCACCCACAGGGGCTCCTCTCCTCCCACTGTGGTGTAAAGGGTGTCACCACAATAACATCCAGGCAGAGTTGTGCATATAAGCGGATTGTGTTTGTACAAATATAAAGCCCTTTGTCATGATACATTTCTTGAAAGTAAAGCTGTGATTTGATTTATTTTTTGTTTTTGTTTTTGCAATGTCTAGTCGGCAAACACAAATTAGAAAAATTACCCAATAAGTAGTACTGGTCCTAGTATTACTTCCACAGGTCAATGAACACATCCAGGAACCCCGTATTCTTACAGTGTGGTATAATATATTGGAGCCTAAGATTGCGTGAAATGCAGTTGTACATCAAAATGGATGAAAACCTTTTTGTGTTATTTTTTGACAGCATTGAGAAAGACAGCTTGCTTTTCAGCGATAATTCTAAGCTCTTTAGAAATGATGTGTTTTTTTTCTTTTGATGCCGTTTCAGCCATGTCTGTGTTGAAACATTTCAGCTTCCTTTAAGCATAACAAGGAGCAAGCAAGCAAGCGTCTGATAGGTGGATAGTGGTGTATAAAGGATGGCGTCTGTTCAGTCCCAGTAGGATTAAGTGACAGTTTACTGATAAGATTGCCAAAGACATCTATGCCATAATCCTGTCTCACGGCTGACTCAAAATCTTTGATCCCTCTCTGAATTCATATTCATGAATGTACAGAGAGAGTCTGAGATAACAAGACTCCCTTGCCCCGAAAACTCATTTTCCACAGAGCACCTTAGCTTCAATCACACTTGTACTGATTAGTCCCAAAACATGAAACATACTGTTGATATGTCACATTCAAACCAAATCAAACAGAACTTTATTGTCATTTTACCAGACAATCAACAGTAGTGGCGGCGGAATAAGATAGTGTTTCCCAGGGATCACTAGATACAACATTAAGTAAGAACAAGTACTAAAATACCAAAGTAAGATACAAAATAAAATAAGGTAGAGGTACTAAGAAAAAAAACACAAGTAAACACACCAAGTTCCTGGGTCCCACATATTGTTTATTTCTTTCTATCTATCTATCTATCTATCTATCTGTCTGTCTGTCTGTCTGTCTGTCTGTCTGTCTGTCTGCCTGTGTGTTGATACAATTTGTAACTCTTCGTTTTTGCTGTTTGTCCACAATTTTGTCCATTGAGGAGCACCACTCACCTATAAAAATATAGCAATATCATATTAAAAAACTGACATTATTAGACACTGATACAATAATCGATATAAAAAGGCAGCAAAGTAAGTACATAGAGGACTTACTTTGTGGTTTTGTCACGGGACACACATAAAGGGATAAAACCTGGAGTAGCACACAGTGGTGTCAGAGGAGATTCTATTTCCTTGAAGTTCAACATCTTCTCTCCTCCCATTCTTTAGTACCCGTGAAAGCAAAGATCAAAAAGTTAAAAGAAGTAAAGATGCTGTAATAACACGCCGGGTTCTGCTCCAGCAGAATTTTCTATCCGGTATACAAAACCTGTTCTCAGAATACTCTAAATATTGTCACTGGACTGAGCAGAAGCAAGACAGGTATGGAACCATCGCCTGTCAGTACATCCACAATTACTTATTCTACCACTCAGTGTCCCATCAGGAAGGTTTTCAAAAACAGGTGAACAGTGAATCGATTTAGCTAACCAGCCGTGGGTAGAGCAGTAAGACATTCGTGCTGTGACTGCACCCCCCACTCAAGCACCAGGACTCTGAATGGCAGACACTACAGGTAAACTAATTGAGGAGAATCCTTGAGGAGGATCATATTTAGCGTTGGTTCTCGGAGTACATGCAACGAAGCTGATCTGTGTGCGTGCGTGCGTGTGTGTGCGTGTGGTTGTGTGTGTGTATGTGTGTGTGATGTTTCATTGGCTTGCACATGCTGCCCAGCAACAGACAGGGCGACTAACTGATTCACAGTGAGGACCATCTGGGGAGCTGAATGTGTCGTGCTGTGCCAAGCTGCAGAAAAATAACTCATCATCGCTTTGCCCTCAGAGGAAGACAGGAGGCACAGGGAAATCAGAGGCAGCCGATTCTCAATGGCTCATTATCATTTTGAGAAGCTAGGATGGGCAACTCACCAGCTGCCCTTTCACTGTCTACATACTCTGTGTGATTTTTTTTGCTCCACAGTCTGTTTCCGTGTTAAAATCAAGGCACATTTAACATCACCACGGAGGTAGAGTGTGGAATAATTGTTCGTGGTGGCAAGTGTCTTTTAAAATCATTTGCCAGAACACATCAAACATACTATGGGTCCAATTAACAGTATAATTATCTGTGTATTGTTGCTATGGTTACAGGGCAACAATACAGATGATTTACGGTTGAGATTTTTTGCACACTGTAACAAGCACAATCAGTCACAATACACTGTCATAGTCCTTTTATGTAGCTAAATGTGTGTTCAAACACACCTAAGATCAAGACTACATACCGTAATGGAGGACAGCAGAATCTACAAATGGCACTTTAAAGTGTCTGGAAATGTGCATGACTTACGAGGAAGAGAAGGTGGTGCCAAATGTCCACCTTCTCAGTAAAATTAATGAACTAAGGAACAAGTACTTCACACTGAGCTAGTTTTAGCGTGCCTCTTGGCATTAACATTAACAAATGATACCAATACAATGTTACACAGACCGAAAACAGTTGGAAGCAATGCTAATGTAGTGAACAGTCTAATCGCCAACCGTGACTTAGCATTTACATTCGCACTGCAGCGATTGGGTACAAAGCAGCGAGTACAGAACAACGAGTTAACCAATCACACCGATTAACTCTCAGCAGATAGCAAGATGTTCGCACCGCTTGGGTGAAATTCCATCTGAACAACCATATCGCCATACCTGAATCACCCGCCCCTTTGAGCGTAGAATGACAGGTGATTTGGTTAAAAGGTGGGGACATCATTTACGTTAATGTTTGATTTACTTAGAAATTGATGATCCCCAACTATTTTTGTGTTAGCTCTTCAACTAAACTAGGCTTTGCTCATTTTAAAAATGACGTGATAAAAAGAGAGGGACAGGGCGAGCAAGTGGTTTGATCGCAAGTTGTTTTATTGTGTTTCCCGTCGAGATAGATGGATACGAATCAATAGTCTGAGGAGGGTCCGTTTTTGATGAATGTGTTTGTTCTTTATGGACTAAAGGGTAACTGTTTCTATTATGTTAATGCTCTCGTAATCGATCTGTAAATCAGACCTGAGTCGTGAAAGAGAACAGCAGCTGGAAGGGTGGGTGGGACCTTTGGTTTTATTAGATATTCACATGTCTGTGGAATTTGGAGGTGGTTTTTTCCTTTTATTTCTGTCATTAATCTGAAAGATTGTGGTGATAATGTGTTGCAGACGTATTTGTACAATTCAGCTGGAAATCTTTCGGGCCAGGTGATTTATGATTTGGCATTTGATGTAGGGCTTTACTACGTTCTTGGGGGCTCAGCACTGAGTGCATCAGCTTGTTCTTATGATAGTGAAGGTGGTGCCAGATGGTCTGAGTTTTAAGAATACACGGTCAAAATTCCTTCCCTTTAAACAATGGGGATCTGTGCTCAGCTGCGTTTGGGAAGATTACGAAAGATTAAACACTGTTCCATGTTGTGCATACCTTTATTTTTAACGTTGTTTTGCACTGTGACTTGACAGTAAATTGTTTGTGACAATGCTGTGTGACTTAGAATAAATTGTTGTTTAACATTCGACCGCAGTCTCACAGAAACAGACACGGAGCCCCTTTCTTCCAGCATCAAGCTTTAAATCAGAGAATCAAAGTTTGACACATTACGTTCACTCTGAGACCAGAGGAAAGCGTATAAAGCGTACAGCGGCGCCTTAACACGCCTGTTTTCATTGGCTGTTGCTAGCACGATTTAATGTCAGATAAGCTTTCTGAATGAGCTAAAATTATTGTAGTGCATATTTTGCATGGCACTATGGATTTACCAGGACTTTTTATAAATTACGTGCAACAGTAGGAAAACTCCGGCCCTTATATGGGCACCAGCTATGACTTCATTTAAGGTAACTGTAGGCTACTGCAATCAGGCGAAGAATTCAGACAAGGCAACATTGTGTGAAAGTATTGGAAGAAATAGAAACTCTGTACTTGTTTTTTTCATGGACTGCCCCTGTTTCGGAGAATTTTCCATTTATAACAATTCAGTGTGAAAACATGGCTTGCCATTTGTAGAAGTGCTTGGCGTGAAACAAAGAGTTTCAGTCAGTCCATGTCTTATTGCCGGAACCCTGGCATGAACGCGCACAGACTCTACCCACAGCAGCAACGTGTGATTCAGCCAGACATGCCTGGCACACTGGTTGTGGTTTTTGTTGTGTGATAGGATATTGTCCGGCAGTCTGGATCCTCATCCTGTGCTCTGTGAGATTGATAGCGTGATAGCAAAATTAGTGATACAGTACAAAACGGGTTCTTGTAGGAAAATACAATTTGCATTTCTTGAAACAATAACATTAAGAAATAATTCCAGTTGCAGAACAGAAAGGCATTTTTACAAAAGTTGAATAATTAAACAATGATAATAAAAATAAAATTCAAATTCAAAAATGGTATCATCACACATTATTTTTACTTGCTGTGTGTATCGGTTAATACTTACCAAATTATGGAGATTCTGCCCATAGTGTAATATGACTGATCGTGAATAGAACAGATGATCAATAGTTTCAGGTTCTTCATAACAGAAACCGCACACACACCAACTTAAAAACCAAATCTTCTTCTACCCAGAGGTCAACTGGAGTCATATGATAATTAAC
>OMNV01020400.1:0-43641 GCA_900303265.1 Brotula barbata | reverse complement strand
TGTTCCGCGGGCGATTCAAAACAGACAATCTCACGGGTTTTCTTTGAGCTTTGGCTAGAGCCTACAAGCATTTGGAGCATAGGTCTATGACCAAAGAGCATTTTTTATAGACGTCACAATGGAATGTGATTTCAATAACTTGGATCACAGTATGGACTGGAATACTATTCTATACCTGTACTGGGAAACATAAACACAAAATACAGTGGAAACATCTCTATGTTGATCTACTAGTGTGCACCTGCAATGATATTGAAATCATCTGTTCCATGGGGTGTTTCTTTTTACAGCTCATGAACATGGGCACACGGCGTGCCCCTCCCAGGAAAATCATCATGAATGTCTCAGTAAATGATGATGTTCAGCTTAAAAAGTCTGAGAACGCCTGGAAACCAGGCATGAAGCGAGAAGGCCCTACAGAGGACCCTGGGATACAGACAACACAGGTAGAGCCAAATATGTGCAAAATACTCTTATCATTGCAGTGATTGTTAAATGTTTCATTACATAATCTGCATTTAATCAATCTGTTAAGGAGCTCTTCAGGAAGGTGCGCAGCATCCTGAACAAGCTAACGCCTCAAAAGTTCAACCAGCTGATGAAGCAGGTGACAGACCTGACCATCGACACAGAAGAGAGATTGAAAGGGGTCATAGACCTTGTGTTTGAAAAGGCCATCGATGAGCCCAGCTTCTCTGTGGCTTACGGAAACATGTGCCGCTGCCTCGCCACGGTAAGCAGGTTCTTGTGATGTTTAAAGTTTCACTTTATTGGAGATATGTGAAACCTTTAGTTTGTAGAAAGTGGAGGTCCAAAACCCCATAAAAATCAAAAATTTCTCTCTCAAAGTTATCTAAGTTATGGAGCAAGCCACGTTCAAAATTCTGCTCTTTTACAATATTTTCTCCATTTGACTGATGTGATTTGTGTGAGTTCATGTTCATCTGTTGTGTTTCATTACTTACTGTGTGCTTTTTGTGCACAGCTTAAAGTGCCCATGACAGACAAACCTAGCACCACAGTGAACTTTCGAAAGCTGCTGCTAAACCGCTGCCAGAAGGAGTTTGAGAAGGACAAGGTGGACGATGTTGTGTTTGAGAGAAAGCAGAAAGAGCTGGACTCTGCTGCAACGGTGCGTACTGTACAAATTACTCAATTGCAACACCATTCCATGCTCACTAATTGATTTGTGTAAAACAATTAAGGAAAGAATTTGATTACCCTAGCTGTGTTTCCTCCACCCCACAGTCAACAGAACGGGAGCGTCTTCAGGAAGAGCTGGAGGACGCCAAGGACAAAGCTCGCCGACGCTCCATCGGCAACATCAAGTTCATCGGTGAGCTCTTCAAACTCAAGATGCTGACAGAGGCCATTATGCATGACTGTGTGGTGAAGCTGCTGAAGAACCACGATGAGGAGTCATTGGAGTGCCTTTGTCGGTTGCTCACCACCATTGGCAAGGATCTTGACTTTGAGAAGGCCAAGGTAAGTTGATGAAAACCACTGGGACTGAGTGACCAACGACAGTAAAGATTAAAGACCTGTTCACAAAAAATCAGGGGGAGAAAAATCATACTACAATATTTTCAAACAAATTCACATTGGATCTGATATGAACAGTACCACTGCAAAGCTTTTATGTTTTGCTTGTTTATTAGTTTGTTTTTCCATTTTTATGTCATTTATTCATGGATATTACGATCAGTACTGTATTACAATGAAATCACAAGGAAGGAAGTCTTTTGACTGGAATAATGATTTAAAGTGCTCAATACTGACATCGTATGACAGAACCTCACACCGGTTAGTGTGTCGTTAGATAGATTTGAAGATGAATAGCTGAAGTATATTGACCCTTGTGCCTGGAAAACAAATGTAATGCTGTGGTGTGGTTTTGCTCACTTTATTTTTTTCTATTATTATCCGCTTACCTATAAATTGGTTAATGAACTTAGGAACCAGGATTTAAAGTTTGCTAATAACAATTAATTCCCCAGGCAGCCCAAAAAATAAGATGATTTAGGCTTTGCTGAATCTCTGGTACTCACATTTGCATGTCTGAATAATTGTCTTGTCACAGATGAGAACTGTCTTAAGTTGTTCAGCAGAAGAAAAAGCTGTTGTTCTTTTTTTAAATATCAATGAAGTATAATTGTGTATTTGAATTTCAACTGCAGTAACGTTGCAATTTTCTTGCACAACATACAGTAATTTATTACAATCTGAGGACACTGCCATTTACCAATTGAAGTTATTTGACATTTAGAGTCAGTGTGGAGGAAATTGTAGAGAAAAGCCAGTTGTTCTGTGTGGGTGAAGCAGATCTTTTATTATTATCCAAGATACTGGATCGGAAATAAGAGTGGTTCGTTTGCCCAAGTAGCAACACGTTGACGATACTGTTATTTTATTACTTTTTGATGAACTGGGGTCACTAATATTTTCAGTACGACTCCATTCATTTGCCACCAAGACAAACCCCTGTGCCCTGGTTTACTTGGCATAGGTGACTCTGATTTACGCAATTGTCTTATGAAACAGAGTTTTTGGGGGACAAGAGCAGATCGTGGTGGGATTTGAGCCCAGACCAGCTGAGCTACATTCTGTGCCGGTATGTGGGTTATGAGGAAAAAGGAATATCCCCACATTCCCTCAGTGGCTCGCCTTCCTTTGTCCTCTCTGGCTCTCCCTTAGACATTAGTGTCTCACAGCTGGACATGGCTGGAGACCTCAGATGCCCGTAGACATAACTGA
The DNA here is from genome assembly GCA_900303265.1 of Brotula barbata. NCBI lineage: Eukaryota > Metazoa > Chordata > Actinopteri > Ophidiiformes > Ophidiidae > Brotula > Brotula barbata. Next base: position 40,887 of record OMNV01020400.1, on the reverse strand, counting down.
GACCTGAGGGCATTTCTGGTCTCACTCAGTTACACTGTGACGTGTTGTTTGATCCTCACACCTTTCATACACTGCATAAAGATAAGTGGGCGGGGCGCCGTGGCTTAGGTGGTAGGGTGGTCGCCTAGTGATCAAAAGGTTGCCGGTTCGATTCCCCCGCCCGTCCATGTCGAAGGTCCCTGAGCAAGACCCTAACCCTGAATTGCTCCCAACTAGCAAGTGGGCCTTGCATGGTTACCTCGGCAGTCGGTGTGTGAATGAGTTTATGAATGGGTGAATGAGAGGCAAACATTGTACAGCGCTTTGGATAAAAGCGCTCTATAAATGCAGTCTATTTACCATTTACCATAAGTCTAGCATTTATAGGACTTTTTGTGTGTATCTGTGAAAGCCAACAATTTCTGGAGCCTTTCAACCTGACCGTCTTGTGTAACGCAATAATTGTCTGAACATGGCAGCTTTAGTGCTTGGCCATTACAAAGAATTGGTATCTGCATGTTCTGAACTATTTTAAGTTTTGTTGCCATCCAAGTGTTCCATTCAGTCTCCGGCAGTAAGGACAACTCCAGACCCAAGTGATAAACTGAGCAATTACTCAATTGAGTGAAATGATCTCAGAAAAACGCAATGATGACTGAATATTGCAGTTATGTCTAATTAAGCTTTTCTTTCACTCTCCCGTCAGCCTCGCATGGATCAGTATTTTAACCAGATGGAAAAAATTGTCAAGGAGAGGAAGACATCATCTCGGATCCGGTTTATGTTGCAAGATGTTTTGGACCTAAGATTGGTAAGTGAGCTCTTTAATTTTAATGGAGGATTCCAAAGTTGTTGCGCATGTCTGGCGTCCTGATGTATTTTCTGGAAGAGCCCGGATGAGTGGTGGAGCAAATTTTCTGTGGAAAGCTTATTCAGCATCTTGCACACCGGAAAACTCATTGTTCTAAAAATTGTTGTGGGTCATGTCACATGATTGAACCAAACATTTCTCACAATCACACCCTGTACACTGTGTACCTGCTTGACAACTGGTTTGGTGAAGGCCAATAACTCCTCTTTATTGTTTTCAACCACACAGCACACTGCTTATTTATTATGTCATGTACTGATTCTTTATTAATACCACAAAAAAATAATTCATCCGTGCCTCCCTTAAATGTCTAATATTGCTCTACAACATCTCAGGTCAAAACAGCTACAGTGAAAATAATTTAGGATTTACTCTGATGCATTTAAAATGTTTCAAATTGCAAAGATTTATTCAGAAATACAGATTGCAGTCCTTCAATTGTTGCACAGAAGAATCAGCACTTGAGTTTTTTTTTAAAAACAACTTTTGCACATTTGGCTAATTATGCAGCTAAGGATCTTGTGCCCAGATGATTTTGAAGATGGACTGCATTTAGCAGTACACAACAATGTTTACTTCCTGAGCAAACAGAGCTACAAAGATGTAAAACTTTGTAGACTCTACCTCTCTGTCTTAATTTTTCTGAGCAAAATACTTAAATGCAAAAAATGTTATTGTTTTTTTTTTTAAATCAGCAAATATAATAGTGAATCACAATACTTAGAAAAGTCACAATACATACTGTATTGGCACCTAAATATTTTTCCAATGTCATATCAGGAGTTGTCAAACAATTTCCCATTCCCGGCTCACAATCATGTCGTTAAGATCAAGGGAAAGGCTACTAAATGTGAACCTGCTCCAAACCTGGTGTCTTGTGTCGTTGATGGTTCTCTTTTTCCTGCAGCACAACTGGGTGTCGAGGAGGGCCGACCAAGGTCCCAAAACAATTGAGCAGATCCACAAAGAGGCAAAGATTGAAGAGCAGGAGGAGCAGAGGAAGGTGCAACAGCAGCTGCTCTCCAAGGACAGCAAGAGACGGCCAGGTCAGGCGTGCAAGCTCAATCCTCTTTAAGCCACTCAAGCCACTTTAGCACCGCCACAGTGGTGCAGGAAGACCACAAGCTGACTTCCTGTCCCTACAGCCTGCAGAGTAGGCATTGTGCCCAAGATTTGACAGGAAACCCCCTTCTCCCTCCTAGCCGTTAGCTTACCTGTAATAATTCATCGTGCGTGGTCGTTACTGTAGAAATTACGTTCTATGGCATATTTTGATCAGACGGTATGTTTCAGTATGTTCCTGACATTAGTGTTTATGACCATAATTTGATTGGAATTGGCCTACGTCGAGCAATAATCAGCAGTAATTCTGTGTCTACTGTATGTTTTTTTGCACGGACAAAAACACTCGTAAAAAGCAGAGTTGCATTTGTGAAAATCCTACTAATTCCATTTTTGGCCAGTCACTACACTTCAGTTATGGAAATAATCGGAGCATAGTGTGCACGTTAATTTAGTGAGTAATTAAAGAATTGATTTTCATTGAACATACATGAACGTTACCTTGCGGCGCAGACTCAAGAGATCAGCGAGTACAGCGAGAGGAGACCTGGAACACTGTGCCCATGACCAAGAACAGCAGGACCATTGACCCCAACAAGATCCCAAAGATCTCCAAGGTCAGACCTGCTGAGTCTTCCTTCCCAAATGTGACATTCTATGTCTACTAGGAGCCTTTTATTTGATCGGTTAAATACTGTATTCATAAGCATAACATTCAGACATGAAGATGAATTGAATGTTGTGTAGAGAAGAGGAATGACATAAATAAATGTATATTTCTTGCTGGAGCATGTGTATCTTGATCTAGACACCAGATTTTTGACTCCATTCGATCAAGGACAGCTTGGAGAGGTTATGTTGCAACATTCTGATTGTTATGAGTCTAGCAGCGCGTCATAATAAAGCCGTAGGCTGCTCTGTAGTTATGGTTGAATAATGTTAGGAGGTCTGCATTGTAATTTAGACGGGTTTGTTTGCTGAGGATGTTCTCTCTAAAACCATCAAGTCCTGACAAGTTGTAATGTTTGTCTGAACTTCAGTAAGGGGTTATCCATGTTGCTGCTCTGTTGGTGCTCCCATTTAGGTAGAACGTTTCTGTACACATCAATTAACTGTTGACATATCACATAGATAATTCCTGTGTTATCATGTTTGGGATGTGATAACATGCTGTCCCTGTCCCTAAATGATCTACAGTCTGTTTTCTTTAGCCAGAAGCACTCAGTCCCCCTTGCTTGATGACATGCTTGTTCATGCTTATACTTTAGCTCCCCCTGTTGGAATGAGCTTGTCATGTTTGTGGCAGTTTCTTGTCTAGTTGAAGTGTGGTCATTTATTTTTAACATTTTGGTTTTGCAGATTTTACCCTATGACTTCAGGTTTATATTTTATAAATCAGATAATGCTTTGTTGAGAGGTTTGCACTTGCTCTGTAATATGTGTTGTATTAGTATTGGTAGCCGTGTGTGTGTCTGTTTGTATTATCTCTCCCTCTGCTGGGCACTCTGGCTGCTCAGACAGGGTCACTTGCTTCCTCCTTTCTCCCTTCTGTTACAGCTGTCTTGCGTTTATTATGCTCCATGAAGTAGTAGTACTGAAGTTTATTATTGTTCCTGCAGCCACAGATGGATGAGAAGATCCAGCTCGGCCCACGGGCTCAGGTCACATGGGTGAAGGGCAGCAGTGGAGGAGCCAAGGCCAGTGACTCCGGTGAGTGGCACACGTTCACTGTCAGTATTGGAAATCTCCTCTAACGTCAACTTGCCAAAACATTACACAGTGTGTCCCAGCCTATATCTCACTGTAGCCAAATTAGGATCAAAATCATCTGATTTATTCGCCAATTACTAATTATGAGGAATTCTTTGTGGTCTGGGTGTCAAATGAGGGCACAATATTACAAGATGAGCACAATACAAAATGAAAATGAGAAACTCTGTAAATATGCATGCACACACACATGTTTATATGTTTCTACTGCTTAAAGTAAGGTCTCTGCAATTGATTTCAGAATTGATTTCAGTCATAATTTCTCTCAGTTGTTTGCCTCTGAGTGCGCTCAATACCCAAATATACTGAATATTCAGTGACTCAGGTGGAAGGAGGCATTTTGCTGAAAAAGTGTTTTGTTTCCCTGTATTTTTTCAATGACAGAACTATCACGGACGAGTGGCAGTAGTCTGAACCGTTACTCTGCGTTGCAATCTGCTCCTTCATCTCAACCGTCCACCACATCTGCACAGAATCCTGACTTTGACTCTAGGAGAACTCTGGGAAGGTAAAGCAGTACGATGGCGTTGTTATATTGGCACCTGTGTCCTGGTGGTTCATTTGCTTGCTGCTTGTTTCAATTATATTTTAAGGGCACGTGATGTTTGAGCAAAAGAACAACAGACTTGAGTTGAAGAAATACTACGTTCTCTAAGGAGAAGCTGTGTTCTTGTTACTTAGGAGGTTACATTATGGTTTGAATGGAAAAGGAATTATGATGCATCCTTTGGTACATATTTCTTTTTTGTCCTGACAGATTATTTGTTTGCACTTTCCCCTAGTAGTCGCAGCAGTACAGGGAGAGAACGCAATGAGAAACCACTGAGTTCCGCACCGCCATCCCGGCCTGGGTCTTTCATCAGGGGAGGCAGTTCCAAGGAGCTGCCGGACAGCCAAAGTCCAGAGGAATTGCGTAGAGACAGGGAGCGAGAGGGAGCCGAACCCAGGAGGCCGAGCGTCACAGAGGACAAAATGGAGCCCGAGCGCAGGAGAGTCAGAGAGCCTGGTGAGGAATGATACACTGATCTGACATGCAGAGACGTAACTTTGGCTCTGTGTAATGCATAATGTATAGTGACCACTTTATGTCTCCCCAGATTTAACTTTTTCGGTTTTAAAAAAAATGTAACAATTTAATAATAGCTGAACTTATTTTTATATCAGATGAAATGCTTCACTTCAGGCCACAGGGACTCTTGGAACGCTCTTTTAGTCTCAGTCATTCTCGACTGCCTCGCTTTTAAAGAGATGTGCACAAACTCACACTATGCATTTTCTCGTAGTTTGCATGGGGTTAAACTCGAAGCCTCTTATTCGAATTTGTGGTATTGATTTTTTGTCATTCTCATGTGTCAGCAGTACGGTGACAGATTGATGCATGATTTAGAGAATTTACTGACATTCTGCTTTGCCCTAAAACTTGCTTTAAAGGTTAAATCAATAACATTTTCATTGTTTTAACCACTGAGATGATTCTTTAATGTAAACACAATAGTGATTTTATAGATCACCATTCAATAAATTCATAACATTTCCTGGCATGGGAATGTGTTATGAATTAAAAATAGGTTGGTTTTTGTGTGGATAGATGTTGTGACCGTCACTGATTTCCATTGACAGTGAAACCTGAGCCTGTGGTCCAGACCCCAGACAGACCTGCAATCTCTGAGGAGGAGATGGGGAGGAAATCCAAGTCCATCATTGACGAGTTCCTTCATATAAACGATTACAAGGTATTTATGCCATGTCAGCTGTTTTATTCAATCGTCACATCTGACTCTTATATTGCACATGTTTTAATTTGTTCCCTTTCTTCTTTCTTCTTTGTACTGAAATACGTACATTGTATAATGCCACTTTGTTAATGTTCATTACCCATATTTCTGGTCACTGCAGGAGGCCATCCAGTGTGTGGAAGAGTTGGACTTATCCTCTCAGCTCCACATTTTTGTGCGCGTTGGTGTGGAGTCTACCCTGGAACGCAGTCTGATAACCCGGGACCACATGGGCCAGCTCCTCTTCCAGCTGGTGCAGAAGGGATTCCTGCCCAAACCCCAGTTCTACAAAGGGTTCGTTCACCTATTTCATGTGCACAAGACGTGCCCACATAAAGTGAAGATGGTGCCCGGAGAAGGATGCAGCATTTTTACTTAAAGCAGGATTTAAGTCTTTGGAGCTTTCATGTACTTTTCCTTTATCTTCAGTGATCTGTCTTTGTCTTCTCAGGTTTGCAGATACCCTGGAGCAAGCAGACGACATGGCCATCGACATTCCCCATATATGGCTGTACCTTGCCGAGTTGCTCAGCCCTGTGCTGAGGGTCGGGGGCTTCTCTATGAGAGAGCTCTTTAGGTGCTGGGATATCTACCGTACATCACATGCATACACATCATGTCCTCATTAGGTGTTTAGGTGGTGTCGAGGCAGTCACACGCTAAAGGTCAAAACTGGTGTTTGCTCACACCAACTTCTCTGTAAGATGACACCAGTGTCACAAGATCCACTCTTCAGTTGGTCTCTTGCTGACCCGATTATTTCATTTCAGACATATTTGCAAAAATGAATCAATGAAAGTAACAGTAAATACAGAACATGTCAAGCACTCACAGCCTTTCAGCCCATTCACTGCATCTGTTTCAGTCTGGCAGACACACGCAGCCATCTCATCATGTGTGTTTGAATACAAAGTATTTATTTTCTCTATTTTCTTTTGTGGGCTCGCTGTAGAGCTCCTGCGGGAAAGCAGTTGTCAGACTTTGATATATTTGTGTCTCTTATCTTTTAACAGTGAATTAAGCAAACCTTTGCTTCCTGTGGGAAGAGCTGGGATCTTAATTTCTGAAATACTGCACATGCTATGCAAACAAATGGTAAGAAAATGTATATTTTTATATATATATTTTTTTATATATGCATATTCACATAGTTAAGGATAACAGTTACAACAGTTTATACCTTAACAATTAAGTTCCAGTTTGGATCATTTTCCCTATCCCGCATGAAAAATTACACTAAAGTTTGCCAGACTGATCCATCACTCTTTTCAGCTCTCCAAGCACGTTGGAATGACAGGCATGAATAGACATTATTTATGGTGTTTTGCACTTACTTTGGTCTACCTTACCTTCATGGACTCTGTGTGGAGGCCTCCATCTGTTTTCATCCATGTTTGTGGCTTGAGTCTCAAATGGTGTGATACTTGGTGAGAAGCACCCATGAGTCTACTTTGGAACTACTGCGTTCACGTGGTCATTTTACAGTGAGACCGACAAAATGTCAAGACAGTGAAGCTGATAGGCTTTTCTTGTTTTTAAAATGGAATTTTCTGAACTTTCAGAGGAGTTTTGGCCCCATTATGTCATCATTATGTCATAGTAGAGTTCAGGTGCTCTCTTGTTACTGTTGTTTCACACGAACAAAAATCCTACAGATACAAATGAACAGGTTTGATATATATGATTTTTTTTTCTTCCTCTAGCAAAATAATATTTCTCTCAACATTATCAAAGAATATTGATGTCTGGTGTTGTGTGATTGTCTGTCCAGAGCCATAGGAATGTAGGTGTGTTATGGAGGGAATCTGGTCTCAATTGGACTGACTTTCTACCAGAAGGAGAGGATGTCCAGGCTTTCATCTCACAGCAGGTTGGTAAAAAGGGCCTCAACTGATTAAAAATAAAAAGATAATGCAAGGCCATTAAATTAGCCTCCATCGCAGCTTGCATCAATTTCTCTTTCTTTTGCTTTCCTTGTCTGATTCTTTTTGCCATCCTTACCTGAACCGTTTCTGTCTTTCTCCTGTTTCCAAATAGAAACTCCAGTTCCTTCTGTCAGACAGCTCCAGCCTTGAGGCAGCTCTGTCCAAACGGGTCCTGTCTCCTGAGGAGTTGAATCGTCAACTGGAGAGACTCCTCTTAGAAGATATGGCCAGTGATGAGCAGATCTTCGACTGGGTAGAGGTATGGGAAGAGATTTATACGTGCACGCATTTCACAAGTACAAATGATCAGCTTGGGGACCCGGTGAGGAAAACAGACATGTCTAGCTTACCTGTGATGTCGTGGTGTAGAGTTTTGCATGGAATGGATTTTCTGAATATACTTTTGCAATATTCTGCCCGGCCTCCACGCATAACAATTGGCACAAAGTCCCATGTAATGCAGGTCTACCTGAAAAGAAAATACCATCATTCCACCATTCTGCACTGTTGGCACATTAAAACTCAAAAACATGACCATTCAGGTTGCTCTCATCAGTTGTTCTTTTTGTGTTTTGAAATATTTCTATTGAAAATGGTGCTTGCTGTGTATATGCTGATGTGTTTGGCCGTCTGAAATGGACAAATTGTGTTTGTGTTTATACTGAATGTTTTTCTTCGTGCAGGCAAATCTAGATGAATCTCAGATGAGCTCGTCTCCATTCTTGAGAGCTTTGATGACAGCTGTTTGTAAGGCAGCAGTGAAAGGTAAAGAACCCCCCCATCCCTCCTCACTGCTTATAAATGACTCCACTGGTGTTCTTATTTACGCCCAGCAAATGCAGAACAGAACAGCTCATAATGCATTCACTCTGCTCCTCGCTTTACTGCACAGATGATATCACCACCTGTCGAGTGGACACAGCCATCATCCAGAGGAGATTGCCTGTATTACTCAAGTACCTTAACTCAGACACTGAGCGACAGCTGCAAGCACTTTATGCACTTCAGGCGCTGATCGTCGCCCTAGATCAGCCTCCAAGTAAGTGCTGTGTCACTGGATGCTCCCTCTGTAGCAAAGCTATGATAGGATGTATTTTCTTTGCCCTTTCTTTTTCTAATGTCATAATTAGTATTAGTATTATTACTCCCAGATCCAAGATTACAGTAGGCCAACCCAAAGACGACTTACATGACAGATGGAGTGTGATTTTTTTTTTTTTTTTATTGATGATCCAGCACTTATCGTATTTGATACATTCTTATAACTGTTTCACAAATCCTCAGTCAATCACAAAGCGGCACTGTGGACGTTTACAGTTGGCATCTTTCCTGTCTGTCTCCCCAGACCTACTCCGGATGTTCTTTGACTGTCTGTATGATGAAGATGTCATCTCGGAGGACGCTTTCTACAACTGGGAGACGAGCAAAGATCCCGCTGAGCAGCAGGGAAAAGGAGTGGCCCTCAAATCCGTCACAGCCTTCTTCACCTGGCTGCGAGAGGCGGAGGAGGAGTCAGAGGATAATTGATGAGCGCATCAGCCTGGGAGACGGCATAGATGAACTGCATCCTTACAGCAGAACAAACACACAGCAAACATTCATAAAGGGTGTGGGCAGGACGACATGTTTACGGCTGGAAATTTTTTCTGCGGTACGGTTCTTAATCATGCCGCCATTTTGAGTTTGGATTCCAACGGCGGAAGCACTAAATACCTGTATTATACATAGAAAATATTTTTGTTTTAAATTTTAACTTTTCTTTTGTTACTTTTTAAGAAGAGACTTAAAAGATGCATAGGTTCCGGACTCTTTAATTTATTATTTTTTTAAGAACTGCAAAACAAAACTTTATTTAACATTTGCAGATGCTCACAGTGAGATCATTGACAACAAAAATAACAATATTATTAATTATGATAACAAAATAATAATTATGGAAAATAGCTTCCCTGAATTCCACACTGTTTGGTTTAAAACAGGGTAAAACAAAATTATTTTGGGATGACGGGGAGGCTTCCAAGATTCATAGGAGAAAAGAGTGGATGCACAGAAACTATTAACGTTGTCCTTGTATGACGTTTGAGATCAAAAGTTTGTCTCCACATAACCAGGAAGTGTTCCCTCAGCTTTGCCTTGCTCCATGTGATGATGTATATACACCTCATCGAGAGGTGGACGTATGCATTCAAGAAGCAGTGCAAGTCAGTCCACAGAACTGTCAAAAGAACACAGAACAGCCGATACATCAAATGAGATGAGCAAAATGCAAGTTTAAAAGCAAATGGCCAGGGATGCTGATCATGAAGTGCTTGTAATACTTCACACCTACAGAGCAGATTAAAAGCTTGTAAATACATTAAAGATGAAAAAGTATTTAAAAAAAACCCCACTGGTGATCCTGGTGATTGTTTTTCGATATCTGACGTTGAGGAATGTGTGAAAATATCTATGTGGGTTGCCAGATTGATTTTTTTAAATTTATTTATTTATTTATAATTCTAATACTACAGAACATTTGTATGTACTAAATTGAGGAATGTCTCCATTTTGGACCACTTTTCCAGCCTTGGAAGAAGTAGAGGAAGGGCAGATGAGGGACCCAGCCCAGGAGTCGCTGATCTGATCTACTTGGTTTATGTGAACATCAGGACTTTAAATGGTTGCTCCAGTTCATCACAATACAGTTTTTGCTTGTTTATCTGTATAAGGAGTTTGTTTTAGTTGGGATTCATTTTTTACAATCTTCATTGGTTGTGTTCCAAGTGTCCAAATCAACATGTTGCATTCAAATTTACCTTGTTGGAGTTTAAATCTAGCAGAGACAGATGTGAAACGGCGTCGTCACGTGATATCCAGACTGTCAGTGATTGCAGCTTAAGTGATGAATTCCCAGGGTCCCTCAGGCTTTGTTTACAGCCACTCACGTTTGATTGCATTATCTAAGCACCATGTTTGATCACAGCCACCAGTAATTCTCTGCTGAAATGGTCCACAAAATTTTACAGATTGGAACCATGGATCCAGCCTGATGACTGAGCAGTACGCTGGTGATTTGGATCACAAAGGGCAGATGTTACTCAGATAGTTGTTAAACGAGTTGAAATACTAACTGTTACTCTCCTGTGTAAGAAATGCAATCAAACCACACTTTCACTGAACCCAAATGGATAGGAAAAGCTATTAAAAAGTCACAAATAGCATCCAGTGGACGAGTTTAAACACCAAAGAACCAATCACGGCGGCAATACGCCGACGTACAGGGTGACGTCAGACGTAACGGTCGTAATGGGCGGGGCACGTAAATAGAAATCTAAATAAAGGATCGTGCAGAAATTTTGCCCAAAGTGAATTACTTATTTTCGGCAGGTAAAAGGTAAGTTTTATCCGCATTGTGATAAATAAGAAGATCAGTGACATTTTGCACGAAAAACAACCGGCAAGTTGTTTTATTCCGTGCAACTCAGATGACTTATCTGCTTCGTGCGACGCCATTACTGTGTTTAACGTTAGCTATCAAGTATCTGACAAAATGGCGAATTAGCCGAAATTTTCTCAGAATTTAGCCCTTCACATGAGCGAAAATAATCCAAAAGCGTGTCATATGCTGGCCCGTAAACTCAAATGTGGCGTACATGACAGACGAAGGCAGCTTTTCTCCTGTTGAGGGGAGTAATGGGCCTTAATGAATGAAATGGGTTTGGTGCTCACGCCATTTTTTTGGAACGCGCGTACACAAAATGAGCAGCAAATGGTTGGAAAACGTCTCCCGCCGTGGTCGTGCTGAGTCCCGTGTTCTCTCCTCCAGGTCATTTAGCTGTGATGCCGATCCGCCGTGTTGCAGCGACCCCTCCCCAGGAGAAGGCGAGCTCCGCTGCAGCAGAGAAAGGTGAGGCAGGGTCCTTCCAGCAGCCACGGGGGAGGATGGGGCCAAACGAGGGCTCATGATGGGAGCGTTTCTATCCGACAAATCATCTATCCGATGGACTCACGAACGGGTGTCAAAGTTGCAGAGTAAATACCTTCGTTTAGGAACATGGGACGTAGCAACCTTAGACCCACAGTAGAATGTTTGTGCCTGACAACACACGTACGTGTGTGTAGAAATAAGCCGAGACCAGAGTGGGGATTTTAGGAGGATCCACCAGTCTAACACTAAACCAAAATGAATTCTAACTAATGCATTTAGTGATGGGTGCAAAATAATATCACCAGGACACATTTTGGTGTCTGCGACGTGTCACATTGTACAGTAATATTAATACATAACTGACTAAAGGCTTTGAAAGGCAAAAGCATCGTTTTAAGATCAAGTAACGCATATAGGAATATACAGTATAGTAGGAAACATATATTTTGATCTACCTGTAATAAGCAACAAGGTTAATCACTGTGTTGACAGACTCACAGTTTTGATCCTGAAGGAGAATCAGGTGTCCAGTCACAGCACAACTTCAGAAAAGACAAGAGGGGAGAAGGAAACAGTGGCCCACAATGCAAACATAAGAAAAGACAGGGATACTGATCTGTCTAAATACATGTTTCAAAAGAGCCAAACTGGTAACGAGTCATAATGGTGGAGTATAGCAAATAATTTACTATTATATAACAAAACGCAGTTGCACATATCACTTTAAGTCCTCAAAGTACCAATCAAGCCCATCACATATCTATCAATCTGTTTATATATTATATTGTATATATCTTTTCTACTTTTTATCATCATTTTTGTTGTTTTTGTCAGTGTTTTGTTACGATGACGATCAGCTGCTGGATGACTGGAATTTCACTTGGGATTAATAAAGTATCTCTGTGTGTGTGATATGCACTGTATATGATGTCTTCATTATTACTCATCATGTGCCATCTTTCCTCAATTTGTTCTCAGAGCCCGATGCCGCCCCTGAGGAGCCACTCTCCGCAGACAAGGAGCAGGCTGCATCCTCCGCCGCAGCAGCTGAGGGAGAGGACAGTGACGCCGCAGAGAGGACGGAACCCACAGAGAACGGCGAGAAAGTCGACGAAGGAGCGCCGGAGAAAAAAGAGGAGGACGCAGAGAAGAAAGAGTGAGTTCCCACCGATGGGTAGTCTGCAACTCTGAATGAAAGCTGCGATATTTCACTTTGATAGCACTTTTATCTGTTTTTATAATCCTTACCTCTGCTGGATAACACCTAAGTGTTGCCGTGTCGTGTCTCCAAAACATGCAACCTGTCACAGCCACCTTCCTGCTTACTCAGTGAACAGGCAGATGTACTAGAGGAGTCTGGGAGGGGATGACATTGGCCTTGTGGCAGTCAGATGTTTTCATCGAGTGCATACTCATGTAAATTGAAATCATTGAGGGAACAGACTGAGCATCAACAACTGCGTCCTGCATTGTTGTTCTACTTGAAATCAATGTTGTAGCTCTTTAACGTGAATTGTTTGGGCTGTTCGTGGACTTGGAAGCTGCTGTCTGTTATTCATGGAAGATTGTTGGGAAAATAATGATTGTTAATGGACTTTATGATTGTGTGACTGAACAAGCTTCCCGTTTAGCTGTTAGTGCTCTAGTCTTAGGGTCACTCACAAGATTCTCTTAACACTCCTGCCCCACCCAGTCAATAATCTTTGACATTAGTTTTTTTTCCCCCTCCTTTCATTCTCTAAAAAACGCCAAGTCAGTGTGATGCTAACCAGATGGAAAACATGCTTTAATCCACAACTTTTCTGCAGTAGACTAACTAATGCAGTTAGGGTGAAATCACTGTGGTGGTCATCAAGACGAATGTTCTCAAATTTCATTTTGTCTTTTCCGGCGGTGACAAAGTGACAAATGCAAGGACTGTGCCGCTGGACAGTGCACAACACACTGCTATGTTCTCCTACCAAGGTGAGGATATGATAAAGATAAGGGTGGTAACAATCACAGTGAAATATCGCTTCTAAAGATCCGACCCCATTTCTGAACTGTGTCTTTGGCTCCATTCCGCGACAGGTTGAAGGACGGCTACAAGTATGAGAAAGCAAAAGCCAAGAAGGTGAAAAGGACGATTCCTGCGTGGGCTAGCGTCACGTCAAAGAAAAAGGTCCCCGTTACTAACTTTGCAGGCACTCAGAACAAAGTGGACGATATCCTCATCGAAGCTGTTCAGGTGTGTACAGACGGAGGGGATTCCCCTTTTCTTAACATCACCTGTCTCTGTGTGAACAGAGACTCGAACGCCGTAGTCTTTTTGTTTATTTTTTTTTAGTGTGGCATGCAGACACTGTGCAGCAATAAGCCCTCTTCTACGCTCCTTTATTCCAGGCTTCTAATGACAAGTCTGGGGTTTCGTATCAGTCTGTCATGAAATATATCGTGAAGAAATACCCAGGCTTGGAGCTAGAAAGAAAGAAGTTCCTTATCAAGAAGGCAATGAAGAAACATTTGGAGAAGGGCACCATCAAACAGGTAGACCAGACTTTTCTGAAAACGTCTATGTGATGTTTCAGGATCGATGACGCTTTGCTTTGTTTTGTTTGTTTGTTTTTACACAGCTCAAGGGTAAAGGCCTCTCAGGTAGTTTTGTCATTGGAAAACAGCCCTCGTCTTCTAAGGTATGTAACAGCAGTAAATATACTTCATTAGAGTACGTACGTATAATACAATATTTTTGCAAATTATTTCATGACTCATCTAGAGATTATTGGAATGATTAATCAACTAATGCTGGTATCCAGCATGTCTCTGTGGTTACATAAAGCAGGTGGCAGTGGTACTTTCATTTTTTGTCATAGCGGTTACACACATAGAGATGTCGTCTTGGTTATGTTATTTATGGAACATTGAGGGCCGTGTTGTTATGGGCGGGGCTAGTTAATGCCAACAACAGCATCAATACTGGCAATATAAATATTCCTAATTCAATCTGTATCTCATTAGGTATAAGTAAGTATATATTTGTCGTACTTCATCCACAATTTATGTTAATGCGTGCAGTAAACACACTGGGTAAACCGGGCATATTTCTTTGTTGCCTTATTGATGTTATCATTGGCACCAGTTAATTCATTTATACTTGTATTACCAATTTGCAGCTTGCGTTTATGCAAAAGTCTCTTCATCTTGTGAGGAAGGTGTATTTTAGTGCAGATCATTCTGGTGTAAGAATCTTGTTAAACCAGACTTTGGGGTTTGTTTTGAGAAACAGTAACACTGGTTTGTTTGTTTGTTTTTTGGCTAATTAGAACTTTTTAAATGCAGTAAGACCTCGGCATTGGCAGGGCATAATGTTGTCTGTTTTGCCAGATTTGAATTGGCTCCTTTCACAATGAAGGTCCTTGTCAATGATATCAACAAACACGTGCTTTTTGACATTTTTTAAATTATGAAATTTCCCAACCATCCAGGTACGAGGCTTGTGGTTTGAAAATGAGACGCCTGAGTCCCTTTTATGTTGATTAGCAGTGTCAACTGTTGTTGTTTTTTTTTTCCATTCTTTCTTTGAGATTGGGATGTGTTTGGTTGTAATGGCCATGTCTGTAAATGGGATGGTGTTTTAGAAAACTGCGGCAAAGACTGAATCTCTGGGAGATGCTCTGCCGCTCATCATCACTCGACTCTGTGAACCCAAAGAGGCGTCTTTCTTTCTGATCAAGAAATACCTGGAGCAGCACTTTCCCAGTCTCAACATCGAGAGCAGGTACAACATTTAGACGAGTAGCTTGATACAACGTGACTTTAAAGACGTTTCTCCCGTGTTTAACGATTGATTTGTCCTGTGCTCAGGCCAGATGTTCTGAAGGCAGCCCTGGGGAGAGCTGTAGAGAAAGGCCAGCTAGAGCAAATCACTGGGAAAGGAGCCAGGGGGACTTTCCAAGTAAAACTCCTTATATTTCCATTTTATATCTCACATTTAACTAGTTTACGGAACCATAATGTGTATCATAAAATAAAAACAAAATCAAACAATAAGTCCTTCCTCACAACTGAACATTCTCCAAACCCACATATTTCCTGTGTTCTTATGCAAGTTTATTTACGGTACAATCAGTCGTTCAAATGTAAACGAGATGTTCCTCCCCCAAAATGTAAAGCTTTTATTTTCATCTTTTAACAGAGATGGGCATTAAACAACAGGTAAATTTCATAAGGCGGTGTTTTTAAACTCAGTGGTTTGCAATGGACGAGTGTAAGCCAGAAGGCTGCAGTTTAACCATGTGAATGTTTGTGTCACAGCTGAAGCGGACAGGCAACCAGGTCCTTCTGAAGGGCGGGATGATAGAGGACGCCATCACAGCCGCTATTACGGCCATGAACGAACCTAAAACCTGCAGCACTACCACTCTACGCAGATACCTGCTAGATGCAAACAAGGACAGTAAGGAGTACCGCTTAGGTAAGATTTATTTTGTCTCCAAACTTGAAATGTATCTAAATAAATGTGAACATTTGGATCACCATATGCCAGAATATATCTCTATTTTTCACAACGAAGATGGTACGATGGTATTTTTTTCCAACCCAAATACCATGAAAAATGCAATAGTAAGGACGGTCTGTTATTGAAACTGTTTACTATTTGTACTGTAATGAAGTGTGAGCGTTCAAAATAGTTTTGAACTAAAGTGGACCCGTTTCCTTTAGTGGCCAGTTTGAAGAGGACGTTGACAAAGTGTAAAGTTCTGGGCTGGATGGAACAGATCACTGGCCACGGCTTCAACGGGACCTATCAGCTCTCATTCCCTTTTTACCCCAGGTACTTCAGGGACAGGCTCCCATCGTTTACCCACACAAGGAGGATCATGTTTGTATTGTTGTCATCTTTACATCTTTTGTTGTGCACATCATCCCGGTACGACTTGAGCTGATGCCTGTTTTCGATGTTTCTCCTGCACAGCCCGATGACTCTGTACCCTGACAAGTTTAAAGACACTCCAAAGAAAAAGGAGGACGCACCCAAGCGCAGACGGACAATTGATTCCTCCGATGAGGAAGAGTCAGAAGAGGAAGAGTCTGAAGAAGAGGAGGAGGAAGCTCCTCCCCGTAAAAGGCAGGTTTAAATGTTGCAGCACGTCACGCTTGGGAAAAACACAACAACTAGTTAGTGGGAACAAAAAAGGATTTTAGCCTGATTTGGGTTCACACGGTCAAAATCAAGTCTGTGTGAGGTCATTCCCGACTATCTGCCCTCTTAAAACTATGAAGTCTTATCTAAATCAGACTTTGATTAATGTGGTCATTACGGGGCATCCCAGCGTCATACACCAAACTGCAGCTGTGTGGGTTCGATTGCAGCCTCTTCCCTTTGCCGCATGTCATCCTCGTTCTGCCCTGTCCTTCCTGTCTCTGCTAAATCCAAACACAATAAGGCCAAAAAATTGTTCATGTGATGAGAATCGAATTTTGGCGCGCTCATCACACTAACGGTGACTGAATGAGCTGGTTCACCGTGGTGGAGACTTTACGTCTTCTGACTGGTTAAATTGGCTTTTACTAACCACGACTACCGCTGTCTGTTGTAATTCTGACACTCCACAGAGCACAGAAGAGGCCACCACCCAAGGCACGCCATCCTGTACCAGCCAAGAAATCTCGAAGTGCTAGCCGACCGAAAGCCCGAGGCAGACCTCAGAACAGGTCTCCGGCTAAGAAAGTGGCAGCTTCAAAGAAGAAATCGGCATCCAAGGGGAAAAAACCTGCAGCCTCTAAGAAGGAATCCACGCCGTTACCTAAATCCACACCAGTCAAACGAGGAGCTCCTGCAAAAAAGCCCAAAACACCAGCTGTTAAAAAGATGACCAAGAGGGGAGGGAAACGGCCTGCGCCCAAAGAGTCGCCCCCTGAGGAGCCGGCCAACGAGAAGGGGGCAAAAAAAAGTAGGTCCAAACAACCAGAGCCTGAGGAGTCGTCCTCCGAAGAACCGGCACCTCCAAGGGGATCCAAACGATCCAAGACTGAAGAATCGTCGCCCAAGCAGCCAGCAGCCAAAAAGGGGGCGAAAAGCAGCAAGCAGTCTACCCGCAAGTCCAAGAGAGGGAAAAACTGAGTCCCCCGTGTTCCCACGAACGGGGCCGTTGTGGCCCTGAATAAGTCAGCACTTTGCTGCATTTTCTCAGTACTCTCACTCTTTTTGTTATCGTTTTCTCCCTTTTTTAAGGGAGCTTTTTGTAGAATAGTTATCCTACCAGTTAAATAATTTAACTGTACATTGAGAGTACCTGAATTTTCATTTTAAACCCTTTTAATCACCATGTGTAGAAAAGCTCAGTGTTGAGGTTAGAACAGATGTGACATACTGCTGTGGTTGAGAATTTGATGTTCCCATCTGTCACAACTCTCACGTTTCTCCTCTGTAAAACATAGCAAGTTCCAGTCCACTGTGACCGGAGGCTGTTGTGACACTTTTGTTAATATCTCTGATCCAGTCTAGGTGTCAAGCACACATTCCTGATTTACAGTGAACGGCCGTCAGTGTTCTCCGGGAAGTGGAAAGAGCTGTTATGACTTATGAGTGGTAAAGTCTGAAATTAAGTTAAAAAAAAATTAAATATACATTTTAGGACCCCTTTTGTGATATTTGTTTTACCACGTAATGCGTCCAATTTGCTATCCATCTTTCCAGAAATATCCATATTTGTGTATTGAAAACTGCCTCCATAAAAATATTAAGCCAACAGATGTTCAGGATGCAAACATGTAGTATTTGATTGAAAACTGCAAAAAAAATGTCTTCTAATATGTGTTAACAAGCAAATACATTGGGTTGTTTTTTGGGGGGGGGTGGGGCTTCACAGCTGTAATTCAATACCAAACCGTTAAGAACCGTGTGTTGTGAATATGAAAAGGATAATAGCTCACACATATCCTGCATGCTTGTATTCCTTGTGTTAAGCTTTTTCCAAGTCATTAATAAAATGACTATATTTGTAATCTGTTGTTGTTTATTATTTTTTTCATATTGTGTGAGAGTAAAATGGACTGGAACTCCTTACTGTGTAGCATGGAAATGCTAAGATTATCACATTTGTCAGTCAGCTGAGTGCCCGTGTACTGTACTTTCACTTGTTTTCATGTTGTTTTCGAATTGACATGTTTGTCGTCTAGCAGACCGCTCCTGGGTCCAGATCGTCTAGTGAACAGTGGTGCACGTCAGTTTTACTGTCAACTCAAACTGCCCGCCGAGGACATGTGAGTCTTTCTTCAGAATGGTACGCACAATTATATTCCAACAGCATAAAGGATCTTCGTGTACAAATTCAGGAGTTGACCATGAAACTGTTTTTGTCCTACACTAGACGGCACAAACTCAACCGACTAACTTACATAATGCCAACATTTACAGCTGCTTCTAGATCCACGGGGGGGCAATTATTTCTCCTGAAGGCCACATGAGAAGCACAAATTGTTTCCAGGGCCAAACAAATTTTGTCTCACCATAACTAAATTTACCAAAAGATTAGCATTTATTATATTAAAAATCAACTTAATGAGAACATTAAATTATACAAGAGTCCTTGAAAATATTATGCAGGTAATCCAAAGGTGCACAACATCATGGATGATTTCCTGGTTAAAACCCATCCTATTGGTTGCTTAACAGACAAGATAACTCAGGAAAAACAATCCAAACCGGTATAACATCTCCCGTACACACACACACACACATTACTGTTTTGAAACAAACTCATGAGTTTGTTTTGATAGATTTGACAGATTTCTGTGTTTCTCTGCATGTTTTGTGTCAAGTTGGACTCCAGTTTGTACCTCTATCAAGCATCAGCATCACTCCCGTCAATCAACCACGTCAGGAGGAAGCCCACGGCCACGGAGCGGGCCCTACCATGACCAGGTCTCCTCTGGACAATATGACATAACGTATGACATCATAGGTCTTATGACGGATGACCCAAACTTATCACTTATTCATAGACGTATGACACAGGAAACAAGTTGACCTAAAATGAAACTTTGCTCATGAATTTGGCTCTTAGTGTGACGGGAAGGCCACGGCCCCCCCTCAGCACCCGTTAGGAGCGCCCCAGACACGGAGAGCAAAGCGTGGAGTGAGCGTATCCACGGTGGTAAAAGTCTAAACGCTGTCACTCCTCCTCCTCCTCCCTTTCCTTCTTCCTCCTCCGCTCCTCGTGTTGAAGCCACGCCCCGGACTGCACACCTGAATCGGTCCGGAGCTCCGTGAGTCACGGTGGAGGAGGAGGAGGCGGCGGTGAAAAGTGAGTTTTCTTCTTCCAAACGATTTGTCGTTTCAGAAAACCTTGAAAATGTTGAACGGAGCTCAGCGGGTCGTCGTTTCCTCGCCGCGGTGTCGTCCAACGTTCAGCCGGTACCGAGAAGGCGACGAAAGATTTCGTGTTTCCAAACGTTCACGTCGGCGCCGTGATTTGACGCTGACACAACGACGTTAGAGTCACCGCGACTTTCACTCCTTTTACGTCGGATTCACAGTTGTGACTTATGTGTTAAAAGTATACAGGATTCAGCAGCACAGATTATGACGACAGCTGTCAGAGGAGCCTGGACTCGTCCTAGACTCGTCCGTTAAATTCTTCATCTTCCTGTTGTCTTGTTTGTTCTTCTTGTGTGACCTTATTTGAGTTTTGGGTTTTCACAGATAAACGGGCAGGATGGGTGAAGCACCGGTACGCGAAGATGGCACAGTGACAAGATCAGCAGAGGTAACTCCAGACCAGACACACACACACACACACACACACACACACCATTCACACATCTACAGTCTACAGTGGGCCGTTAAAAAGGTTTGTAAAAAATAATTTAGGATCTTACATGTATGTCAAATTAAAAAGTGCTGACCGCACATAACATCTCCTTTTTATTTTTGCTGGCTGCATTGTGAAGTCTTGGGAAAGAATGAAGTGTAAGAGTGTAAAATGGTGTTCTATTTTAACATGAAGTCAGGGTTAACGTTCCATAAAATGTCTCAAAGGCTTTATAGGCCCATGTGGTAAAGATCAAACGTTCCTAAACCTTTGGCTTTTTGCCATTTTTAGAATTGTGAAATTGGCCTTAAATTTCCTTCTGAAAAAAAGGTCTCAAGTCTTAAATGTAGCTTTCCTAGACCTGTAGAACGCCCGAGTTCTCCTCGTGTTCTCTGACTAAACCTCTGTTTTGACTGTAAAGTATGTGGGCTCATTTCCTGTGGATGACTGCTGTTTGGACGTCCAGATTGAGCAACTGCACACACAGCTGAGGGCCCTTCGAGTAAGTCCCCAGTACAATTTGATTTTATATGAAAACGTCAGCGTCCGCTAACACTTTGGTTGTTTTTCGCTCAGACGTACAAGACGAGGAGGCCTGTGTCCCTAAAATTCTCCATTAAAGGGGTGAAAATGTACAACGAGGATGAAACGGTAAGGAAACCCCGGTAGATTACGGCTGAGATGTTGAGATGAGCTCCAGGCACACTGACATGTGAATTCTTCCTCCTGTCTTCGGGCTCCAGTCCCTCCTGATGGCTCACGCTCTGCGTCGAGTCTCTCTGTCTACTGCCCGACCCAACGATGCCCAGTTTGCCTTTGTCTCCCACAACCCAGGCAGCGGGGACGCCCAGCTGTACTGCCATCTCTTCAAAGCCCGGCACGCCAGAGCGGTAGGAACTCTACCCGGTGTCTCGGTCTCTCTATCACGGCCCAGTTCACTTTAGGACACGTGGCACAATTTGTTTAAGAAATCCTGTGCGATTATTGCATATTGCAACATAGTGTGATGAAGATTGAACAGTGATTTTTTTTTTTTTTTTTTTTTTTTTTTTTTTTTTTTTTTTTTTGGTAGTACGTCATAGGGGTTGAGACCGGTTTATTTTAAACAGATGTGTATCTCGCTCTCAGACATTCATTACGATTCCCATACTTAAAAACTATGGACGATTGGGGATGATTTGATTCAGTATTGACTCGATCCGATTTGACAATCAAACTGAGTTAACCCACCATCAAAACCAGTGGACTTTAATCATTCACGTTTTCATTGAGGGTAGAATGAAATATTGAAATGCCTCCATTTCACTTTTTATTTTAAATAAAATTACTGCTATTGCTCACGTAACAGCTGTCTTATCTATATAGGTATCTCTCTTTATGTATCTCAACTTGTATTATTTATCCTGGTACTTTTTGTCTTTCGTTCCCTTCGTGCCCAGTTTTAAAGACACTTTGAGCTATATTCAGTGTATGAAAGGTGCTATACAATTAAAATGTATAGTTAATATTATTATTATATGAAAAAAGTAGTCACTGTGAAAACAAAACATGTAACTAAATAACTCAGGACAGCGGAACAAAGGGGGGGGGAGGACACAGTCAAAAGGTCAAGCACACACACACACACACACACACACTCACACACAAGGAGGAGGGCTGAACTGCTCCAAAATGAAGTCAAGCCAGAACCAACCAGAATTTTCTATTTTCTTTGAATCCATATTGATTTTTTTTTTGTCCAATTTTTAATTACTTTGAATCAAGTTGTAATTATTAAATCCATACAGTCTACAGTTTTTACTCATATTTATCTTCACCCGTATTAATGTCTGCACTTGCATGATGGTCCCTAACAGCCACGGACCTATCACCATACTGTAGAGATCCCAGCCCAGCATCCATCCTTGTTAAATCTATAAATGAAATGATGATTGCTTGTCCTGTAAACGGTGTTGAGCTAGAAAACGGCACCACAGTGATTAAAGGATCGCACGACGCTCCAACCTTTACCGCAGGACGTTTGGCTCACACACTTGCACGGCTTTGTGGTTACACAGCTTGACACATCTACAATCTCTCCAGTCAAAACACGCTGTATTTTAGAGAGACTGGGTCGGGTGTAGAATTACCGTAACTTGAAGCTCCGAGTGCCGTCTATACTTTAAAATAAATCACTGCTTCTTACACATTGGTCGAATCAGAGCACCTGGAACTGTGAACAGACGTGTCCTTTTGACTCCATGACCCTCTAGTTTAATACTTATGAGCATTTTGACGTACACCCATCCCGTTGCCTTGTTCTACTTTGTCCGCCCAGGCCCAGTTCCTGAACCTGCTGCTGTGCCGCTGTTTCCAGCTCTCTTACTTACAGAAGCACCCTGATGAGGCCCAGGATGAGTCTGGGGGTGCACTGCCCCATCGCAGCCCATCACTGCTTAACCACGGTTTCCCTCTCAGTGTCAGCGCCCTGGTCTCCTTCAGAAGAGCCCCCTTTCGAGGGTTGTGGCCAGGATCTAAGGTTTGGACTTGTCATGTCATTCACTCTGGCATTTCACATTGCAGAAAAGTTGATTTCCAAAATCCTGAAAACCATAATAGTAACCTTGTGACAACAACCTATTTTATTTTGTATTTTTATTATTGCAGCTGAGGGGAGGGGAAAACTTAAAAACCCACCCCCCAGATGCGATTTTTTTTTTTTTTAAAGATAATGAAAGACGGCTGTCTGTCGTAGTAACCCTTACTTTTTTAAGTTATGGAATTTTGGATTTCCCTTAAAATTCTTTTTATGCTACATATTTACTACAGATTTCCCCAGAATTCATCCAGATACAGTATATTTGGAGACATGTGGCATTTCATTGAAAGTTAAAATAAAACAAAGTTTTTATGAAGATGGGTTCATTGGTGGTTCCATCACACGTTAAAGCCTAAAGCTCTTAATTAAGCCACCAAAGTAAAACATATTTCAGTCTCATTTTTCTACCTGAGTGTACATGTGTAAACCGGCAACCTTTACTGTTTGTAGAAGAACTCAAAGTCTTCTGATGACCAGCATAGCAGTCAAGATGAAGTCTTCAGCTCCTCCCCCTCCCTGGTGCGCAAAAAAGCCATCCGCAATAAAGTGCTGCGCTCTGGGGCCTACCGCTCCTTCACTTTCAGCCCGCTCAAACAACGGCACGTTCAGGAGCAACTCCACTCCTCACAAGGTGGGCCAAGTGTTCAGAGGGCGCTCTCAAGGGTCAAAGAGTTGATTAGGTAAAGCAAACCCTCCATGTTAGGTGATGGGCAGTCATTCACTGTCGTGGTGGCTCTGTGAGCACTTGGAGGGCTCATTATTTTTGGTTTTAGTAAAATCCAGACATTTACCTGAATTTCCGTAATATTTTCCACGAGAGGAAACATCGTACAGACAATCGCTGTGTTATGATTCATTTAACAGTGAATAGTGTGTTCTCGTAGGAGGAAACTTAACTTTTGGATGAAAATCAATGGAATCATTCAGGTGAAGAACCAATTTTGTGAAAATGTATGAAAATCTGAAACAATGAGCCTTATCTATTTGAAAAGGTGATGAATGGAGATGCTGTCTCACTTGGGTTGTAAATACTTTTCACTCACTCTTGAGCTTCCTGACGTGTTGGAACACGAGCTTTGGTTTTATGTGTTCGTTCATCGCCGCCTGCTTTGTTTTGTGTTAATCCAAGCTCCCCTTTGGTAAACTGAGATTACATTAGATGTTTTATAAAACTGACAAAGCTCTAGGGCCATCAACATTAATCTGTTTCAATCAGCTAATCGATTTAAACTATAAATATATATATTATCACATGGGTTTGGGAATGTATAGTTTTGTCTGTTTTACACTAAGAAACAGAAAAGAAGACTGACGGACACACATATACAAATATGGACTACTCCATGAATAGTGACGACTCTACACAGCCTCCTGAAGGCCTCTTGGAATGATTTACATGTGAATTCACAATCATTTCATTTAACACGTGAAACAGGAAAGGATCAAGGCAAAAAAGGAACGAAGAGATCACGAACTCCCAGCTTGGCCGAAACTGAAGAAGCGTTGGCCCATGCGGTCTGGTGCTGGAGTGGTATTGCAACGTCAGTGTCACCGAATAGACTTTTTTCCACCGGCCTTCATGCTTTCTTTACTAATGAAGTGTCTTCTGCATTGCAGCGACAGCAGCTATTCACTGCTCGCAGATGATGTTCTGGGATCTTACCTCCTGTGCCCCCATCCCAAGAAACCCAACACTGGCTCTCTCATCATACGCTTCCCCTCCGGCCTCGTTACACACCAAGTTGAAAGTACCTGGAAAGGAATGTTCCTGCTGCAGGTGACTGTCTTGTTGGGGCCGTTTGTAAAGCAAACAGGGTCTCTGCAAAATTAATATTCAAACATACAGAACATTTGCAAAGGGAGCTCAAGATGTAAATGGTCATTGATTTTTTTTATTATTCATTTATTTAGTGGTCATGGGCAATTTGTCCATCTTCATAAAAGTTGATTAAATCTTTCCAAACATACCAAAGATATCAGGATGCAGGAAATCTACATCGAATGACACCCCACAAATGTAGAAAGAAGAGGAAAAATCCTAGAGTTCACATAGAATTGTTACTGCACTGCATCTTTTAAGGATTCATTTTAAATCATACAGTCTCTTGGAAGTTTTGACATTGTTCTATGCCCTTTAAATGTGGTGTACTCGATTATTAAGGAGTTGGTCTTGCAAAAAGGCCCATTAAAGTTGTTAAAATCCTTAAGGGGTTAAAAAGGACTTCAGTGTGGGTAGCGTGCGTCATCTGGAACATCTAAAACAGTCTTTACATCATCGTAGGAGTAAAACCTCATCAAAGCGCAGCGCAGCTTGACAGCTCAACTTCAACGTGGCCGTCTCTCTCCTCCCTAATATTTTTGTGTTTCTTGTTTTGGTAGAAATGCACGACTGAGTTCAGTTCCATGGCAGAAATGATTCAACACTACACAGAGACGCAGAGCGAGCTGCCGGGCCTGCTGAGCTGTGCCCGGGTCAACCACTGCTACGAGTGGGAGGAGAACACCTTCAAACTACCGACATTAAAGATCCGCAAGAGCAGCAAAAGCAAAAATTCCCACAAAAAGGAATGGATTTAATCCGCGAACGCTGAAAAATGTGGATCGCCAACGATGTAACATAAGTGACGGCCATGATACCTTTTTCAAATCTGTTGCACATTTATCACCTTAGTTTTGAATCACGTGGTGTTTCGTGGAGGCTTTGTAAACTTTATAAGTATTATACAGTACATCCACCCTTTTCCTACCAGTGTTAGCACTTATGTCATATACATGGTGTCGTCTGATAAAGAGACTTTTTGTCAGTTTTAATGTTTTTGTATATCCTGCTTTTAGGATGGACTTTATGAAATTTTTTTACAATATTTTAAATGTGCATTAAAGAACATTACGTTACATTGTTTTGTTTTTTGTTTATAGTTTTGTGACAGTGTTGGGCAGTTATAAATTTTATTCATTCATTGACATTTTTGTCTTGTGTTATTATAATAACGAAATATTTTTTGTTGGCGTTTAAGAGATTGATACATCTATCAATTTATTTATTTTTAATCACCAGTTTTGAATTGTCGCAAATTTATTCACCGCTAATTTGATTTGCTATCAGTGCTGACCTTGACATGACACCTGGAAAATGGAGCTGCACGAGTTGGAAATTTTTTTTTAAAACCACAACGCTTTATCCTGAATTGGAGTAGATACCAAAGTCTGCGAAGAAGACCTTTTTTGTAAAATAATTTCAATGTATTTAGATAAGTGTTTAAGTGGCTAAAGCAAAAAATTGTAGCCCAGCTAGGCGGTTCACTGATACCGTTAGTTAGGTGCGCCACCACCTGGAGAGTTCTTTTAGCTAACAGTCACGACACATTTGTTTACGTTTGTCGTACCATTTAAACATAGAATAAGTCAATGAGGTCCCCGTAGTGTGAGAAGACCATCCACTACATTAAATTTGGTTGGTATTTACCGGTATTTACCGATATTTACTCGTTACCAGATAACGACAGGTAGCTAGCTCACTTCGACCTCACTGCGTCCTTAGCAAAATGGCCGCCGTCGGGGAGCCGCGTCATCTTGTTACCAAGCAACAACAGAACGCTATGCGAGGGGAAGAATGGCAGGAAGACGATACCTGGCGAAATATTTACGCTTCCATTCCAGCTTCAGCTATCTTCTTTGAATATTTGACGCTGCTGTTGTTTCTTTTGATTTCCTCTCGTCGTCCTCTTTTCCCAGTGACGTCATGGATGTCACGTCAGGCAGCAGAGCTCGGCAGAAATAATGACAAGTGAGTTTGAATGAATTGTTGCACTGGACTTTACATTGACGGCAGTAACAGTTGCCATTGTGTGTGTATCACCCCCCTCTGCACTCTTTAGATGTTTGTATAAGGCACTCCTGTTACTTACCGGTCGAGGAAGAGGATGGGGTCAGAGTCGGTGAAGGTGGTGGTCAGATGCAGGCCCATGAACGACAGGGAAAAGGCTCTGGGTTGTAAGATGGTGCTGTTCATGGACCTGCACCGCTGCCAGTGCTTCATAGAAAAGCCCAGGGTGTCAGATGAACCGCCCAAACAGTTCACCTTCGATGGGACCTACTCCATTGAACAAAGCACCGAGGAGATGTACAATGAGATCGCCTATCCTTTGGTCGAGGTCAGATCCTGATATTGGTTTATTGTTGTCAGTACAAATCAATAGGAGCAGTGAAAAGGAGCATATTGAACCACCAGTGGGCCCAGTGTTGTAAACCCTGAAGTTTTATTTGAAAGTCTGCTGAAATGTCAAATATATCACTCTTTAGGACATCTGTATGACATGATACAGAGTACAGAGACCTTTAGGGGGGGGGCTTAAATATGCCATAGCCTATAATCCATTACAGTAAACCTTAATATAACGGTTTGTAATAGATTTTAGACTTTTTAATCATAATTCTTGAAATTACGGCGCATTTATGCCTATGTGGTGCGCTCTATAATTAATAGGTTCCTAACGTGTAATGGGATGTGTAAATTGTCTAAAGACCTTTAAATAATGCTTAACTGTTTCTCTTAACGTGTATTCAGTTATCTCATGTATCAGTGTTTAAGGGGTTAAATAGCGTTCAGCAGCATCTGTTTCATTGCTACTGACCACAGGGCTCATTATTAAGTCAGAAGTCTGCTGTTATTCACTTCAATGGGTCAACTAGGTGTTAGTTCTCCAGCAAAGCCTCATTTCAAAGGTCACTGATGCCACCTTTCCATGTCAACAGGGTGTCACTGAGGGATACAACGGCACCATTTTCGCCTATGGGCAAACAGGAAGTGGTAAGTCGTTCACCATGCAGGGGGTGTCGGAGCCAGCGGCGCAGAGAGGTGTCATACCGCGAGCGTTTGAACACATCTTTGAGAGCATTCAGGTAAAAGTTTGGTCATCAAATATGTATCTTACAAATCCACGGCCATGGCCAAGTATGAACAGTTACGCCTGTGGCTGCAGCTTTGTGTGTGGTTATGCAATTGTTTTATGCATGTGTGTGCAAGATAGTGTGCAGAGAATACCAAGTTCCTGGTGAGGGCCTCCTACTTGGAGATTTACAATGAAGAAATCAGAGACCTTTTGGGGAACAACACCAAACAGAGACTGGAGGTAGGAGTTTCATCAGACTGTAGCCAGAGTAATATTACCAATGAAAGAGACGGTGAACACAATGCACACAACAGACGTCACCATGGTGAATTTGAAGCCTGGTGGTTGTATGATTCGTTCAGGGTTAAAATCCTTAACCCTTCACACTCTGAGATAACTGCATAAAGTTTTTTTTCATACATTTTTTACATTTCATCTCTATGAAAGGTTTGTATGCTACATTTGAATTGTGTGTGTGTGTTTCTGCATGTGCGTGTGGGTGCGCCGTTAGCTGAAAGAGCACCTGGAGCGCGGCGTCTACGTGCGGGATCTCTCCATGCACACGGTGCACAGTGTGGGCGAGTGTGAGCAAATCATGGAGCAGGGCTGGAAGAACCGCGCAGTAGGCTACACACTGATGAACAAAGACTCCTCCCGCTCACACTCCATATTCACCATCCATCTGGAGATCTGCAACACAGGTAAACACAGACAATGATACAACTTTTAACACAGCCATCTTCTCGTTAATGTGTTTTGCTCAGGTACATTAATTTTGTAGTTAAGGGTGCTTAGTGGGATTCGGGGGTGGTTTTAGATGTAGCATGATGATTTGTTTTGGTGGTACTATCCCTTAATCCACATATTCCATATGTCCCATCATGCCTTTCAGCCACACCGCTGAGAGAGAGGGATATGAATATCTCACTTTCGAAACAAAGTAGCTATGGACTCTACTGCAATTAATTTCTGTTTTGGGTTCCACAGAATTAGAAATGCATTAGTATACAATGCAACCAATACAAAACAAATTGCTCAGGGCAGGAAAACATGTTATTTAGTTGGCAGCCGAGCAAAAGTTTGTATTTTATTATTCAAAACTTTTGAAATGTATTGTTTTCACTCCACATTGTCAGATTCAGCTGGTGAAGACCATCTACGTGCGGGAAAACTCAACCTCGTGGACCTGGCAGGCAGCGAGCGGCAATCTAAAACCGGTGCCACGGGCGAACGTCTCCGCGAGGCCACCAAGATCAACCTCTCCCTCTCGGCCCTGGGCAACGTCATCTCTGCCCTGGTGGACGGACGCTCCAAATACATTCCCTACAGGGACTCCAAGCTGACCAGACTTCTGCAGGACTCCCTGGGTGGGAACACACGCACGCTGATGATCGCCTGTCTCTCACCTGCAGATAACAACTACGAGGAGAGTCTGAGCACCCTGCGCTACGCCAACCGGGCCAAGAGCATCCAGAACAGGCCTCGTATTAACGAGGACCCCAAGGATGCTCTGCTGAGAGAGTATCAGCAGGAGATAAAGACTTTACGTGCTCTTGTCTCAGGCCAGCTGGGCACTGCCAACCTCTCATGTGAGTGATGTGCACCTGTAAAATCCAATATATCACCTTTACTACAAAACCTACCTTTGTGAAGCTACCCTACCCCGAACACATGTGTGGTTGGTTGCTTTTAATTTCTTTCCATTGATGTTTTATTGTATTTTTTGTATTAGAATAAAGAACCCCCCCCCAATATGTTTCATTGTATGAGAGGTGCTATACAAATTATTGTAGTTGTTGTTGTTATTATTTTATAACAACTACATCTCCAACTATGGCTACAAAAATGACCAATGATTTGAACATTATCAGCTTCACAAAAGTGGATTTAGAGCAAGAAGATTACAGGATTACACAAGTTTATAGATCATCCAGTCATCTAATTCTTACATGTCAAATCATTTCAAAGTAATTTTAATTTTTAGATGTGTGGCGAGTCACTGAATGATTTTCATGGACCGTCCTTCTGAAAACGGATCTTTTTTATAATCCTGTAGCTCTGCTGGCTGGTCAGCTGTCTGATGCTTCCCCTGTTGTCCAACCAAGGCCACATTCCAGTACCACAGAAGCAGAGAATGAGAAGATTAAAGAGGTAACGATAGACCTTGACTAAACCCATAAAGCGCATGACATCATCAAATATATTGTATAAAGACAGACAATTTATAGTGTGCCTGGTATTCTGTTTTGTGCACAGGAGTATGAGGAGCGACTGGCCAAGTTGCAGGCTGAATACCACGCAGAGCAGGAATCCAAGGCCAAGCTGCAGGAGGACATTGCCTCTCTGCGCTGCTCCTATGAATCCAGGCTGTCTGATCTAGAGAAGGTCCAAGCCAGCAGGGGGAGCTCTCTCCCCAGGAATGGTAATGGAAAAAAACGTTTGCATGCGATCAAGAAACTGTGTATTGTTCCTGTAATACATTCAATCTCAATTATCACTCTCTCACCCACACCTCTTCATATCCTTTTACTAATTACTGAAGTCTCAGGTGTTGTAATCATGTTATTTTTCTTTTGTTATGTAATTTATTCTCTCTTTTAATTTCCTCTGCCAAAGTTTACAAAATTGTGACTCAAAATGAGCAGTAGCATTCAGAAAGGCAGGCTTACCAGACAATCGTATTGTCTGTTGTGCCGGAGGTGATGCACATTTTAATGAAGTCTTGTCTTTCTTTCTCATGTTAGAGAGCTCCAGCTGTATGACACAGGTTGGTGAGGAAGAGTTGCCCCTCGTCTCTGATTCTGGCTGTCATGGTACAGCTGAGGAAGCCTCCCTCAACAAGGTATTTTCCACTTCTCACCTATCTGTAGATGGCTAAGCAGAACAGTTTTACAGGATAAAATGAAAGTTTTCTCCTTATGTTGGTGAGCCAGCTTGCAGTTGAAGTGGTCAGTGATGAAAAGGATCCTGAAGGACCAGAGCAGCAAGACTCACCAAGAGTCCCGACAGCAGAGCCACTGGATCAAAAACACGTCCTGGAAAGGTTTGTGGACTCTTCTGTATCATTTTCCTTGTCATGTCACGTCAGATTTGTTCTAAGAAAATGCGAAAATCGAATAACTGCAAATTTGTTGTTAAAATAATATATTTTTTTTCAAAACAAGAAGTTACGGATTATCACTTTAAGTGTTTAATCAATTTAAGTGACAAGGTTTGTAAACTGTACCATAATACTGTCTGCATCTCAATGGCCTGTCACTTTGACACGGATGTAAATATTCTACCTGTATCATCTTCTTATTGTCCCTGTGCTCTGCAGGTTACAGCAGCTGGAGCAAGAAGTGGTAGGAGGAGAACAGTCCAGGAACAAGGAGCTACAGCAGCGGCAGAGGCAGAGGAAGAAGCTGGCCGATCAGAGAAAAGTCCAACTTATCCAGGCGCTGTCATCAGAGAGCAGCGAGGAGAGTGAAAACGTGCTGTTGAATGTTTATGACTCCATCCAGGAAGAGGTCCATGCCAAAAGTCAAATGTTGACCAAGATCCAGGGCAAGGTGGGAATATACTGTATATCTCAACTGTTTATACCTACATGTATGAGAGCAACACTGTGTTACACAATTATTAGCTCTTTAAAATGCCGTCATCGTCGAAAACGTTTTTTGTTTTCATACTGCACTGCATCAACCTGGTGTGACAGCTGAAAGCAGCCAAACTGGAGATCCGTGACCTGCAGGCAGAGTTCGAAGAGGAGAGAAACGATTACCTGGCAACCATACGCAGGTTGGAGAGGGAGGGCCAGCTACTACACGGCCTGCTGGAGCGTATGGCGCCCCTGGTGCGCCGCGACTGCAACTACAGCAACGTGGACCGCCTCAAGAAAGAGGCTGTCTGGGATGAGGACAGCGCCACCTGGAGGCTGCCCGATGTCACGGTGCAGAAAACAACACTGCCTTCAGGTGAGGAGTATGAACAGTGAACTCCAAACTGGATCCAAATATTCCACTTACATCTTACACATCATCTCTGTCTCTCATAGCCATGGTTCCCAAGCTGTCAGCACGCAGAGGCTCAGCTGCCAATAATGGAGAGTCAGTGACGGTAGGTGAATGTTTGTACCGGATGGTTGCATCATCTCTTCAATAAGTCCATGAAGCAGCTGTCTGTTTTGGTCAGGTGGAGGAGGACCGATACAAGGAGATGTTGAGCCGCAGTGACAGCGAGAATATCGCCAGCAGCTATTTCAAGTCAAAGAGAGCCAGTCAGCTGTTGGGAGGTGACGCTCCCAAGGCACACGGTGGTGAGGCCATGACCTACACACATGACATCACCAACGACTTAACAGTCCAGGAACAAAAGAGTGATTTAGTTTACTCACTGCTGTTTTAGCTTCATTGTTTCTGTGTTATTTTTAGATTCTTAACTATTACAACTTTATGGACAGCCTATACCCTTTCTATTCTGTGTGCGCAGTCAGATACGTCCTAAAATGTTAACTTTTTTTCTTTATAGACTGAATGTTCGCTGTCCCTCAATGATTATATTTAACAGGTTATTGACTAGACCCTGATTTTCTTTGTACCATGACCAGCACAAATTGTATGGACAAAATTTAAGAAATGATGTCATAGCAGCATCGTCAGGTCAATTTGTGTCTCAGTTTTTGCATTACTAGTGAGTGCACAGGTCTGCCATGATTGTTACAATAGATTCATTTATTCATTCAATCAATCAGGCACACAATTATAGCAAAACACAAAGAAACTGTTTTTCCTGGCTCCGTCCAGATATTATACATGTAAAATTTTGTGATTAGAAAATAAAATTGTAGTTGGAGATTATGAAAAACTTTTTAAATTTGTAAGAAAAAAAAATGTAAGAAAATTTAGTCAGACACAAATGGGTGTGGCCTGTAAGGATGAACATGTATAGACAAAAGGAATTCAGTGAACTTCGACGTGACAAAAAGACATACATGACCGAAAATAAGAACCTGATGTCAACACAACAGCGTTTAGCATCCTAGTATGTTAGTTGTATGTTAGGTTTTACCAAACTGACTGAGCTCCTCTTCTCCTACAGCCATCCATTCTCCTCCTCTGCCTGACGGGGCTGCTCACCTCACTCTGAGTGGCTCCAGCATGAACACACCCATCACTTCAGACCCTGTCCTGCCACGACCCTTTCGCCTGGAATCACTGGGTGCACCGGTGTCTAATTGTAAGGTGAGGCGGAAGAAAAGCAAACCTCACATATTTTATGACGGAAATTGAAGGGACTGAGTTCATATTCACTACCTACTGTGACTTTCCTCTGTTTTTCATTGTTTATCCTGCAATTAACAGCAGATGCAAAAGATAATTTTTGATAACAACTGAGACCACCAATTGTGTTTTGTTCATAAAACACATTTGAAGAGATTTTGAATACTACCTATTGCACTGAGATGCATCTGATGTTTAGCTCCGGCTATTGACTTGTTAATGATTTACTCTACCACAGTTCTGTGACGAAAGTAAAACATCTGCCACTGAATTAATAAAGAAATCTATTTATCCAACTGATAGACTATTTAGTTTAATTCAAACCTGCTTGTGAAATACTTTTAACGGGCAGTAAATACGATCTCAGCCAAACGTGTCAGACCAGTTTTTGTTGTCAGACTCCACGCCTACAAATGCAGCATTTTCTTGTTGATATCTTGGATTTTTGGTGGGCTATTTTGTGAGCCTCATGAAGATTAGAGATCCAAAGGGAAATAAAGATCTTTGTTTGAATAAATATGTGTTTAAAATGATAATCTTTAACCTTTCTGAATAAAAAAACAAAACTTAATTTAATTACAATTATATGGTTTGTTTTTCATATGTTTTTCAACATCTTCGTACAGGATTATTCGATATGATGCAGATGCATTATTATGCACAAATATTATGCAGGCAGTCCCTTGTCACACGATTCTAATGAAGTGTTGAGAAGGCTCCTCAGGAAAAGAGAGAAAAGTTTGGATGGACTAATTTTGTCTCCCCTTAAATAGAACCCCAAAAAATAGTGTTAAAATCTGTGCAATGTCATGTTTGGATGTTTTTTTAGTCCCTAATTTTTTCCCCACACAGCAAACAGCACCAAAGACCAAAATGTGCATCCAAATATTGTCACATTGATTTGTTAATGAGTGTGAAAGAGTGACGTCGACTTGCAGCAACAGTTGCATTTCACATGGAATCATGGGAGTGATTGTTGTTGTTACCCTCCACGACCTTTAGAGGTCAGTCATGAGAGGAAAAAAATGCCAAAGTAAGGATTGTCACTTCAAACCAAACACAAATAATCCCTCCATGTCCTCGGTGGAAGTTCCAGCAGGTGCATGAAATGCAATCGACTGTAAATGTTGTTCAACACAGCAAATTGTCTTGGTCAGGGCAGGAGTGATTAACCCAACGTACATGTTTTTGTGGGTGGAGGAAACCGGAGCACCCGGAGGAAACCCACACAGGCACGGGGAGAACATGTAAACTCCACACAGAACGGTGCGGAAGTCGACCCCACGACCTTCTTGCAGTGAGGCAACGGTGCTAACCACCACGCCACGGTGCCGCCATGAACAGATGAACTCAATCCTTCCCCAGCTCATTTTTCTCCCTGCGTATCGTGTTTCTAATTTTGACTATGACCTGATTTCTTCATCCATTGTTTAATATTACTTGACCGGCAGAGAGCCGGATCAGTTTCAAAACTCGACACCCTTTGTTTGCGCTGCCCTCTGCTCACACAAACTCATCATAGATACCGGCAGGCGAGCTCCGTACCTCACCAACACCTCACAGGGTAACTCAAGTCGTGTCTGAGACAGAACTCAAACGCACAATAACGCATCGATTGCAAGATTATGACATGAAAATGCTGATCCGTTCAAATGGTTCTGGAGGGAGAAATGTGAGCTTTCATGTCAGGAAAGCAGAAAGGAGAGTCATGCTCTGTTGGGTTCACACGAAGGTGGGGCTCAAGATAATCAGATAATGAAAAGACAGCTGAGTAGGCGTTCTCATCACTAGACCTGCGTGTAAGGGGAGAAGCAGGACTGTATTGAATTCTGTAAGCGAAGTGCCTGGATGAGCTACTGTACAGTTTCAAATGAACGTAGAAACTCTTTTGCTGGACCGATTTTGCGAAGAGACCCTGATGACTAAATAAATAAATGAAACAGAAATATGATTTAGTAAAAGCTGCACAAGTTAGACTGAGAAAGTACTCAAATAAAAGCTACAAGTCACAATGATGGAAATGATTTTCAAAAGGAACCACGATTCCCAGTATTGGCTGTATTTTATCATTTGTACAGAGACGTTTATTGAAATTTATTGTGTAAACCATAAGTAAGACCATAGGTAAAAATGGCTGATAATGTTTAAGAGTCATTTCAAAGTAGGAAAAACACATTTGATATTTTTTTTAAAAACTCCATTTTACAATGTTTGTACACAATCTGCATTATTTAACCTGCTGATGGTTTGATTGAGCACATCTATGAATTATGACATCATAAATGTCAATTTCCTGTTGATTTTTCCCTTTCAATTAACATTCTGACTGGAATCCTACTTAATTATTCCACAATGAGTGTACTGGTATTGGATGGTTCCTGTCTTTAGAGACTGCTTCAGTGTGGTTTGTGTTTTCAGGTTTGAATGCGATCATTTGAAGACCATTAATGTCGTGTGGTGTTCACTGGGCTTGAATCCGGCGGGTCATACCTGTGTCGTTTACAGTAAGATCTTCTGCTTGTATGGCACTACTTTCACATGATATTTTCATCAAACGTGTACAGTATCAAGCATTTTGGACTCTTGTTTGTTTTGATATCCTCTTGAAACCTGTGGCAGGACAACAGCTGGACAAACTGCCCTAATTTAGGCAAACACGCGACATTACAAGTAGTGCTTGTGTCTATGAGACAATTACACCAGTGCACCTATCTTCTACTTTGGTTTGTGCCAAAAGTGCCGAGTGCCAAACTCGCTTTGAACCCGACGTATTTCCTCTTTTAATCTTGGAGCAGCCCGAGCTTCCTGAGCGCTTCTTTCCGATCAGCTCCCATCCCAGGCACCATCTTCACGCTGTACCCTGTGGGGTTGGAGGGTTTATGGGGTACAGGCTGTGCTGCTGTGATGGCTCTTGGTTCTGGACAGTGTCCACTCTTTCTGTGAGTGTCCACGGTAGCAGTGCACTCAAGAGAGGACACTTTGACCGCTATGGGCGAAGCCAGATGCGATACAGATACAGTTTGTTGATGTCGCCTGGAGCAGTGGTGGAAACTGGCACTGCTCTGCAGAGGTCTGCCCTTTTGCTCTTTTGGTACTTGAGAATAGGAAAATGAGGGACTTCTTGAGGGGTTAGCGTGAGACGGATCTCGTACAAATCTGTCAGGAAGTGGGTCAAAAGAGGTTGGATCATCGTCATCCAGGAGGCCCAACTTCTGTAAAGCTTCTATTCTCACCTTGTGGGGATCTGCCACTTGTCTACCACTGGATACAGAGTCTAAGGGTGATGGTGTTCGGAGGTCGTTTTGGATCTGAACAGATATACTGGGTGGAATCATTTTGGGTTTGGGTGCAGTTGGAGGTCTAGTCTTAGACCTTGAGGGCTCTGAAGGGGATCGTGTCAGATTTCCGTGGTTTAAGCGGATGACTTCCATCTTGGCAGGCGAACGCTTTGCTGAGTCTATAGTATGATCGATTACAGGGCATAAAGGGGTCTTCTTTTCAGAGGCACTCCTCCGCAGATGAACCAGAGCCTCATAGGACAGAGGTCCTCTAGCTGTAGGACAATCAACTGTCTGAACTGCAAAGTCCTTCCGTTTGGTTGTAGGAGGCGGCGGTATGACCACCACGTTGACCTCTGTCGGTACGGGAGGTGCACTGCGTCCCTGGCTGAGCTGAAGTTCTGTGTTGTTGCATCCAGTTCTGACTTGTGGCTTTGAGCAGAGTTTGTGGTGTGCAGGAAAGCCCGTCTTCGTGTCGGACACGGAACAAGACGTGCTGCTCGCCACAACAAGTGGTGTAGGAACCAAGTATCTCTGCTTGGGTTTGATTTCACAGATCGGTTCCTTTGAGGCGTATTGGACTGAGCCTGGAAAGTACATGCACATCGTTAAATGCAGCATATCTCCATCTAAATATCTCGTAGTTGATTCTGTATCTGTCCTCCAAGATCAACTTACCGTTGAGCTTGCTTTTGCTCATGGAGGCGGACAGATCAGCCATTTTGGTAGCAACGTTGCCAGGACCGGGCAGTTGGTCTGGTTCGTCATTGGACAGCCCACTGTCCTCCTCTGTGTCTAAAGACTCAATGGTCTCCTCCAAAAACATGAGGCAGGCCCTCTCCTCGGCAGACAGGTGCTCTAGACTGTCGTCACTCTGTAAAATATAGAAAATGTGACATCAGCCATCAGGCTACGATCATCGCCTGATAACATTATTTTGCTCATTCCTGACAAAAAAGAACAACTTTTCTAGCAAAAACTAGACGGAATACAAATTGAAGAGCATCCCAAAGAAAAGCTTCAAATTCTGATAATCTTGGAGCAACCCAGACTACCACAATGAAAAACTATACGGAAAAAGCATTTCTATTTGTTGAGATGTTCATTTTTGTATTTAATTTAAATGAAGGCTAATTAAAATTAAAATTAAAAAAAAAAACATGTGTATAGTGAATCGGATTAATCACAGAATTAAGCACATTTAATGTATGTACGCTAAAACTTTACCTAATGAAAGGTTTTTTTATCGAGAGAAATGTATTTAAAAACATGAGTGGACAAAACAGGATTTAAGCAGAAATTTGAGCTAAACCTCCTCCATGGACGCGAGTTCACAACGGGAGACAAAATCAGCTCAATTAAACATGAAGACGTTTCAACACTATTAAGACCCAGAGACTCACGACGAGGGCGGAGCATCAGTCAGGCGAACACGGCAGCGTGCTCCGAGCGCTTGACATCAATGTTGGCATGGCGGTTATCGATACAAACACAATTCATCCAATTCATTTTGTAACCCTACTTTTAATTTCCTTTCACAGATTACCATCAGATTACCAGTGATGTGTGTACTAATCATGATCAACGCCACCACTTAGAAACTTGGAATATAACTGTTCCATATGTTGGAGTATGTTTGTCGTACTCACTCCTCTGTACATTTGAACGGCAAACTTCGTAAATTATAGTAAAGTGATGCAAAACTATGAAAGAGCCAAACCAAGAGGCCGCTTTTGGTTTCTGCATTGAAAAACATTTGGCCAAAGTTTTGCCAAGTGGTAGTTGAAACAAGCGTTTTTACTTACACTGCCAGAGTTGTCGCTGACGACGCTGTCGCAGCTGCCGGCACTGTCCATACCCGTCATCGTCTCCAAGCCGGTGCCACCTGGCCAGGTATCACTCCTGGGCATGCTGCCTTGCTAATCGAACGTTAGTGGCACAGATTGTGTTTCACTCTGTGAAAAGAGGGTTAAAGTCATGATAAAACACGACGTTTAAAGTAGAAAGAGTTTATAGAATGACAGCAAAGGTTTTTATTAGATGCAATAAGGAATCCATCCCAGTCAACAGTTTTAGTGACCTTTGCTCATCATTGAGTGGAATTGTAGCTTGAGAGGGCAGTTTGGAAAAGTCTTGAGTTTGAGTTTTCCACAAGCGTTTGGATTCATCATGACCAAACGCTCAACAGTTTAAAATGAGCCACAGAAACTGAGTTATTCTACTAACAGCACACCTGTTGAGCTCGAAGTCTACGCTTTGAATCTAAATGTAATTTGAAATGCTGTAAACTTGTACAACCAGTCCAACCCTTGAAGTGTTGTGTGTAGTTTAATTTCCATGATTGATGTTAGAATCTCATGGAGGTGTGGCCTCCTTCTTCAAACCGTATGTAACACTGCTGTGTCTGCTGGAAGGGAATAACAGGCTATCATCGGGGCTTAGGGTGTTTCTGAGAGATATAGTCTTCTTTCTGCATGTGACTCAGATTACAGCACGCATGCCACTCCTAATCTTCCTCACCCGGATCACTTTCACAGGGACTGAGGGGAAGACAGCACCTAGGTCTCAATGTAACAGGACAAACGTTTGTCTCTATGGGAAAGGGCAGCAAGTCTAGGACAGAGGTGGTGCAGAACAAAGACAGTCTAACTATTTATGCCAACATATACATATAAGTTAGAAATCTAACAAAAATGCCCAATCAAAAAACAGTAGTAGTTTTACCAACAGCCATCTTTACATTATCTCTCATGTTGTCCATTGTTGTCCATTGTTGTCTTTGTCTGCATACTTTGTGCTATTTCCTGATAACCAGGCCTCCAGATAATAATACCGTAGTTAGTGATTAACCTCTTTAAAGTACCTCTAAAGCCAACATCTAACAGGACACGAAAAAAATGTACATATCGCAAGTGAAAGACCATCAACAACCCCTAGTAAAGTAAACGATTAAATGGACCTTATCACATCAGTCTCCCATTAATAACTGAGTACACCCTGTAAAAACGGGCAGGAAGGCATTTTTAGATATCTCAAAATTTCTACATTTATGACTAAATATTTTGACAATAGTGTAACCTTTACCCTTAGTATCAACCCTTTTATCGTGTTCCTAAAAAGCACATTTCTCCATGTTTTTATTGTCCTTTTTAATGACTTTTATGACTTTTCGTAGAAAATCAAAGAACCATGAAAGTTGGTGAATTGAAGATGACACTTGTAAGTATTTGTATTTCCTTTAAAACTTGTTTATTTTGTAATATTTTGCGTGGATTTCCTAATGTTTTATCTGACCAAAATACAAAATATTCTGGTTGTTCCAAAATATTCAAATATTCCGTAAAAACAACCCTTAAAAACATATGCATCTAATACTGCATTTGTTTCTCCTTTACCTCGACATTTAATAATCACAAATTTTGTAGTTCACTATATCTCAGTTTGAATAAAGTTACATGACCAACACTGTAAAACACTGGTGAATTAATTGATAGTGTTTATACTTTAAAATTTGATTAATTTAATGGGCTTTTTCACAGTAATTGCTTATACAAAGGGCATACAAGGTATTAAACCCTTTCTATTTTTAGAATTTCTATCATTCCTATTTCAGACATGAAAATATATATAGACAGTGCACTAAACCAAATCAAATGAAGTTGTGAATGCGTAAATGACCACTGGCAGTCGTTTACAATGTGGATACAATAACCTACTGATGGTGTAAATGTAATAACTCAGCAGTGTAAGTGTTGAAGTGCCTGACTGTTAATGTATATTTTGAGTTAAAATTGTATTTCAGTCATACCTGAAGGTGCACCTCCGTCCGGCTCCTGCTCTCCTGCTCAGGTGAGCACTGAGTGACTGACTCACTCTCTCTCTCCCTCTCCGTCACCATGCCGCCGCATTATCGGACTTTGTGCCTTAAACCAATCAGCACTCATCTGCCTACAACTCCACTAATCTGCTCATTAGCTATTTATAGCATTATTAACCAGTTAGTGTACATGTTTTATGTGTTTAAGTGTAAAGTAATCATGTTTGTTTGTTTTTTGTTAATTCATGTCTGTTAAATATTAATTGTTAAATATTTATTCAAGTCCAAATTTTGAGATAAATTTGTTAAAATTATGAGATAAAATTTTCTCCTCACTATTTTGCCTTTTCTTCTCTCAATTTTCCCTTTTTTCTCTCAATTTTGCCTTTTCTTCTCACAATTTTGCCTTTTTTCTCAGAATTTTACCTTTTTTTCTCAGAATTTTATATTTTTTTCTCATAATCTTAGCTCTTTCTGTCTTTTCTTTTTATAATTTTGCCTTTTTTCTCATAATTTTGTCTTTTTTCTCCTAATTTCACCTTTTCTTCTCACAATTTGGCCTTTTTTCTCTCAATTTTGCCTTTTCTTCTCACAATTTTGCCTTTTTTCTCAGAATTTTACCTTTTTTCCTCAGAATTTTCTATTTTTTTCTCATAATCTTAGCTCTTTCTGTCTTTTCTTTTTATAATTTTGCATTTTTTTCTCATAATTTTGTCTTTTTTCTCCCAATTTCACCTTTTCTTCTCACTATTTTGCCTTTTCTTCTCTCAATTTTCCCTATTTTCTCTTAATTTTCACTTTTTTCTCTCAATTTTGCCTTTTCTTCTCTCAATTTTGCCTTTTTTCTCAGAATTTTACCTCTTTTCCTCAGAATTTTCTTTTTTTTTCTCATAATCTTAGCTCTTTCTGTCTTTTCTTTTTATAATTTTGCATTTTTTCTCATTATTTTGTCTTTTTTCTCCTAATTTCACCTTTTG
>OMNV01020394.1:0-29678 GCA_900303265.1 Brotula barbata | reverse complement strand
TGGAGGGATGGATGTATGATGGATGGGTGGATGGATGGATGGATGATGGATGGATGAACGGATGGATGGACGGGTGAATGGATGATGGATGGGTGGATGGATGATGGATGAGCTGATGGATGGATGGATGATGGATGGATGGATGATGGATGGATGAACGGATGGATGGACGGGTGAATGGATGATGGATGGGTGGATGGATGATGGATGACTGGATGGATGGATGGATGGGTGAATGGATGGGTGGATGGATGAATGGATGGGTGAATGGATGATGGATGGATGGATGGATGGATGATGGATGGATGGATGGATGGATGATGGATGGATGATTACCCAGATGTAATAGAACGTAATGACATTACTATGGTTAATATGGTGAATGTAGTTCTCGGTTACTGTGACTGTTTGAACAGGTAATAGTCATTTTACAGTACGGTTCACTCCAACTTGGGGTCCCTGGTTCAGATTAACTACTCAGGTGTCTCTGCACACGACTCCCTCTCATGTGAATGAACATCTAAAGATTCCTTATTATCAAAATCCAGAGGTCCAGAGCTAGGGAAAGTACTAAAATCTATTTAGTTATAAATGAAATGTGTTTGTCTTTCTGGCTGTTTGTAGGACACATTTTAAGTGTGCACAACTTAAAACACACACACAGCAGATTAGAGCATGAACATCCTAACAATTACACTAATGTTGGAAGTAACGTTAACGCTAGGAAGGACTCAACTACAGCTGATCAACAGGTGACACTCCAACCTCACACGCTTATCCAGGACTGCATTCTAGGATGTAATTTATATTTCTGAACATACGCTGCTTGTGTGGCATTATGACAATGACATAAGCGAGCCACTAACTGTAGTCTAGCAAACATCTGTGAAATCAGCAATTAGTGCAAAATAGAAAATTGCAGGATAACCTCCACATGACTTTCACTGTTTGGTTTCCTTAAACATTACAGGAGAATTTCCTGTAAATTTTGAGTTT
Organism: Brotula barbata; assembly: GCA_900303265.1. Taxonomy (NCBI): domain Eukaryota; kingdom Metazoa; phylum Chordata; class Actinopteri; order Ophidiiformes; family Ophidiidae; genus Brotula; species Brotula barbata. The sequence goes on along the minus strand of OMNV01020394.1, from coordinate 28,682 downwards.
TAGTCAGAATGACGATCATCAAGATAACGATCATAATGAAAAACTTCCATGATTAATCTTCCAGATCTCATAACCTTGCCATCAAATTCTGGACAGGCAGCCCAGAATCAAAAGCAAACTGAACCTTGGGCATTACTCGGCTCAAAGGCAGAGAGTTTTCAAGTCACTCTGGGACTCAAACCAGCAACCCTCTGGCCAAATACATTTCTGTTTTCCTGCTGTGGATTGTCGAGATAAAAGTCTGCTGCAGCTGAAAGGAGACAAAACATGAGCAAAATAAAATCCGTAGCCGAGCTGGAGTTTTCTGTTGGTTTTATTGTGTTGGTCTGTTCATGACTTTATAGAGATTATATACAAAGTAGTACAAGAAGCAGAGTTATCTAAAAAATTATACATTCAAAAAAAAAACAACGAAAGCTTACAGGCAACCCCTGTTGAAAAGTGGATGACGTTAACATAAGTGTGTGTGTTCCTAAGAAGTTTTATTGCAGTTACTTTGACTTTGAATTACCGATACATTGAATCATCATCGTTAACCCTTTGAGCTCCTCTGAAACTTCGGCTGTCAAATGAGAATACTGAGAGTCCACAATGGAATCGGTAGCTTCACGCGGCATTTCATCGATCGACCAGTGGAGGCGCTGTAGGGCCACGTGGACTGAGGGGCCAAACTAAGGCAGACTTGGAATGGCTTTACGACCTGGCTCACTGCATCAGTGCACTAAATGGGTCCACCACAAGGGGCAGTATTTTAGTGTCGAACGTGCCAAAACTTTTCTGGCTTCAAATGAATTATATTTCATACCATTATTATTTTTATTTCCCATTTCCTTGCAATACTTGAAACGTACTTACTTACTTGAACTTACAGTGAAATGTGCTGTATAAATGAAGGTGACTTGATGGAATGCATGTTGAAAGAACCAGCTTAACTATTCTCAGCAGGGGGCAGCGTGCGCTCGTCCATCTTTGTCTTTGTAATCTCAAAACGATTAGTCACGTACGCAGTGGAAAACAGCCAACATTACCGTGCTGCACGGCGTCGCGGTGTGTGTGATGTCACCGAGGGGGAGGAGGGGGGTCAGACAAGTGACATCCGACACACCTCATTGCACAGGTGACAGCAAGCCTAGCTCTAGCTTTGTGGGGAAAGGTTTGACTCAAATAATAATTGACATGGATGCTCAAAAGATCAAATGGAACCTAGAGAGAAAAAAATCAAATCCCTGATAGTCTGAATTTACATTAGGGAATATTTTTATGATGAATGCTTCTGAGGGGGTTCATCTAAGTTCCTGGGGAGTTTGGATCACTGCCATAGAAAATAGAGCTAGGCGCATCAGCTGTCCCTTACTTTTATCAGTGTTGTATACTTTTGTGATGAATGTTTGTACTTTCTTTCCTACTATAAAAAATAACAGCAGATTTGTTGGCCGCACCTGATTTTACCAAATTTAAAGTCCAGGTGCTCCTGAAGACTCACACAGGTTGAGTCTAAGCTGAGTGATATTAGACCTCACAGGGTTAAAGCCAAATGAGACAAACACACACGCACACTCTTATCTTAAGATCACGTTCCAGTTCAGAAAGTTGACTGTACTAATAGCTACAGCAGATCAAATACAAAACAAATCTCCCTGGATCCATTCTCTCCATAAAGCAGGCTGAAGTGGTAGAAAAGTTCTTTTGTGACTTATCAATTTCTATTCAAATGCATTTTCATGCTATTATTGCTTTTCTGATTAAAATAATTTAAATAACCATCAGCGAGGCTGACTTGAGTTATTCAGTTGCGTCGAAGAATAAAATGATTCTGTGACTAATAATCCCTCATACATAAAGTGAAAAAATACACAACTCTTAACCTTTATCACACTTAATGAATATTTACTTCACATTTCATCTCTTGCACTCATGCAATCTACCTGAAGTAAAGGACAAAAAAAAGCGACAGAAGTGAGGATTAAAGACAGAAAAACTCAATCTCACTGCACGCCAGTGACAACAAGAGCTGCTGCGAGGAGACGGGTCGTCTTCTTAAGGCTCACAGATCAGCGTTTCCACCACAAACTGGTTCTCAAAGTGACGGATCTTACGGCAGTTCAGAGCTTCGCGCTTCTGCATCCCTGTAAAATGAGCAGATCAGAGATTTCAGAATCCGTGACGTCACAGACACGGACAAACTTCAGAGACGGGATTAGAGCTTTGAATGAAGTGTGAACCTAGTGATATAACTACATTTTTCCATCATGTTTCATCCTCTTGTGACTGACATCTAGTGTTAAAGGAGGGTAATGACAGCAGGTTGGAGAACAGCCACTCCCATAATACCACGAAAAATACAGCTGGCACTGTGAGGCGATGTCACTCGTTGACATTCAACAGAACAGTAAAAGTCCACCAGGCTATCGTGGGACACAGGACTCCTTTACGGAGACGCATATGAAAAGAAAGAGTCAAATAATTCCAGCAACAACAAAGCCATGGAAAATTATGTTGAACATTTTCAGTTATAGTCGAAAGATCATCACTTTGAATGTGGTTCCACGTAAATGTAAAGGGATAAAGTACCCAGAATTCTGTCCCGGTGCTGCAGCTTGAAGGTCTCTTTGCCTTTGCAGAGGTTGTAGATGAAGTAGCCGAGCTGATCCACGTGCTCCAGTCGCTCCGTCACCATCATCTCCTCGTGGACCAGGTAGGACTGAGGCAGGTAGGTACCAGCCTGAACGGGACGAGTCCAGAGCACAAACGTAAACATTCAATATAAATTCAGTAAAAATCAGGTTCTCTTACAGTGTACCTCCAGATGTGCAACACGAAAGAGGTGAAAATGTGTATATGATTGCTTGTCAACAGAGATAAGATGAAGAGATTGAAAGGATACAACAATGGTCTGACGTTGAATAATACACACACACACACACATTATGTTAGCACTGATAAGACCTAAGTCTGGACAGAGGCACATTACCTTGATGTTGACCAGCAGGTCCACAAAGTCCCTGGGGGGCATGACGATGGAGGTGTTGAGTGGGATGACGTAGCACTTGTTCAGATTCAGATCCAGGTACGCCGTCAACCTCTGTGACAGGAGGAGGAGACGTTAACATACGTGTCAAAAAGTAACTAATACAGGCTGCCCCACCGAGGGAATAAGACGCCTCCACACACCGAAGAATCAACTATTCCAAATACTCTGAACACTCACTTATCGGATTTTTTGATCAGTGTGAACAAGTCAAATCATTTTTTTTGGATCATCTGATCATTTTAACTGTTCCGAGCATTTGGGCCTACAAAACATTGGTTTGGACCCAAAAAGTTGGTTCCCAGGGAGTTAAATGGGGCCTGAAGTGGATCCGTGATGACAATCTGAGTGGGTGTGTGTTAACCAACCCTTGCCATGGTAAACAACAAATGAGAGGGTGGACTGATAATACTCTGCCATAAACTGTTTCCTTTACAAAGTATGACATCAGCAGAAACGACACCAAACGTTCTGTCCTCTTTGCTCATAAACTCATAATTTACACTATGCTCTCCACATTACAACATTATTCTTGCAACTTTTTGAGTTTTCTCTCAGAATATTTCCACTTTCTCCCTAAAACCTGTGTCCTATTTTGTCCAACAGTGGCCATAAAACCGAATTTGAGTTTGTCTTTATAACAAAAACACCTATGAGTTCACGGAGTGGCCTATACAAGACGTCTCACCCTGTGGAAGTCATGGACGATGTCTGCCGAGTCGGTGTCATCGAACTCAGGCACGGGGACGTTGATGAGCTCCACCTGCTCCCTCTCCAGCACCCGAATTCTCTGCTCCAGCAGGCGCCCCTAAAAAAAACACCAGTCAGCTGTCAGACTCATCGTCAGTTTGCTGTGATCTTCCCACTGCCGTTTCACTCAATTTACTCCCTACAAAACTACAAACGCAGCAACACCCTGCTTGAACTACGTCCTTACACGGTTTTTTTTTTATCTGTTAGTTGTATTTTTTGCACTGATAGCCGGGCGATGGATTTGTTTACATTTTCTTTGCTAAAGAGCGCTACAAACAAGGCGTGGGTTTCCTCTGGGCATTCCGGTTTCCTCCCACCTCCAGAAAACACGCTGCTTCGGGTGCACACTTTTTAAAGCAATTTTCAAGGCAGGACCGAGTCTTTCATAGAGTAAGAAAATGAAATCCCACAATGCAATGTGGCAGAAAAAAAATCCCAAGAAGGTGGACAGAGCGAGGGACAAAGTCATATATTACTATTTCAACTGGTTTGTAGGTTTTATGGGTTTTTCTCATTGACAAAAACAAATCCATGTTTGTCTCCTGCTGTTGTTGGATCAATCATCTTCTGATCTATATTAAAAATTTGCATGATTTTCCCAAAATGTGAAGGATATACAATATGGTCCAAAACATTTACAGTATTCAAACACTCCTTTTTAAATTCCTTGACATTCCAGGTCTTTGACTGAGGCATGAACCATGTTCCACGCCGCCTTGCTCAATGGCAGAAACAAAAATATCTTCACTGAATTAAACTTTTCAGGTTCTAACTTGACTTGACAAAATAAAGATCACGACTTAAAATATTCAGGAATTTTCCAAAACTGACGGTACGTTAATTACTTTCCAAAAGACTTCCAGTTCTGGAAATCACATTTTCTCCAGACGTCCTCCTCCACTTGTTGCGTGCTGTAGACCAGGGGTCACCAACCTTTTTGAAACTGAGAGCTACTTCTTGGTTACCGATTAATGCGAAGGGCTACCAGGGATACATACTTCTGAAATAACAAATTTGCTCAATTTACCTTTAATTAGATGTTATTATTATTAATAATCAATGATATTCATCTATGTGAAGACACTGATCATGTTAATGATTTCTCACAATAATTATTCATTATTAACTATGATTTAACAAGGTAGGAAACAGATCAATATCAGTATTCAACACTTTATTTCTATAAATCTCTGCAAGTATTTACATTTTTAAATGATCACTTATATAACATTTTTCCCAGCCACTAACAGTTTTGAACCAATCATGCACTACGCTGCACCATGTTTGTACAGATTATCAATTATGTAACATACAAAAATCAACTTTCAGATTACTGAACTTTACACCAAATCTGCTGCATGCACCTTTTTCTCCGCGAAAAACTCCTTCACTGCGTTTAGATGTCAACTCCTCTCGTAGTTGTCTTTAGAGGCAGCAGTGTCAGAAGGAGAAATCATCAAACACCATCCGGATGAAGACCATCAGTTGCGCTGTACTGCTGCTGTCCACGGACTCGTCACACTGGATGCACTTCACCAGATCCCGGTCTAGCTGATCGGCCAAGTTCCCCCTTCATTTTTAGTGCAGCATGGTATTAATTAGTGCTGCATGATTTATCTAATCGCAGTCGTAATTGCGATATCAGACCGTGCGAATACGTAACTGAAGTGGACTGTGATTCCGTTCAATAAAAAATGTGCCCGTGAGAGCGTTTGAGTAGTCTGGGAAGACGCTCACGGTGGGCAGATGAAAAGGAGGACAACCCGCGGCTCTCTGCCAGCTCGCGTGACGCTCGCGACTCTTTATAGAATTCTATCGAAGACTTTCAGTTTGACATTTTACGTCGTCGCAGCACGCCTCGTCCGGAATAACGCGAGAGACGGGAGCTCATACCGGTCGGTTTATTGACTCAGGTTGTAGCGCTGAAAAACAGGAGAGCCCAGCGGGCCGGGTAACTGTACCTCTTCTTCCTCCTGGATCATGAAGTTCTCTGGACGGTAGTTCATCCCACACACAAACACCTGACCCTCCTGGAAGAAGACAGCAGAAGGGAGACATAAACAACACATACTGTGGATTAACACATTATAATTCAACCATCACATAATGCAACGAGCACTCGCACAAACATGTAGCAGCAAGTGGGATTTTAACTTGAAGGGATATGACAACTTTTTGAGGAGGTCTTGTGGAGAGCTGTGTCATGGCCCAAGGAACATTATAGTGGCTTTTAATGTAAATCTGGGTCAAAGTTATGGATTCTTTCAACAATATTTAAGCCATAGACAACCAATCCAACTACTTGTCCTATATTACCACTGGATGGCGCCAAAGATGAACACCTCATCTACATGAGACACGATGCAACAGAGCGAAACACGGACCAGCAGGAAAAACAACAACATTTCCCACGGCCTCATCTCGACCGCTCACCAAACACCACTGAGCCACACGGTCTCCGTTTCAATGACGTTTCACCTTATGCACCGACCTCAACAGACACCACAGATACCACGATGCATGAAGAATGACTGATCCGTGAAGTTTAGAAACACCGTCATTATACGAGACGGGGATGTGCACGACATTAAAAGCGGTGGGCTGGGGTGAAACAGGTTCTGTCCTTGACACAAGCTGCCAACATGATTCATTTTCAGCCTCAATCAGTGGAAACGTAAGCGGGCCGTGTGGAACCGCTGTAAGGACAGAGCTGCAAGCCTTCAAACCAAAAGATTCATGAACATCGGATCTGGATCATTACAATCTGGACCTGGTGCGAGTTGGAGTTGGGTTGGTGCTGAATTTGAGGAAGGCAGCAAGGATGGCTGAATCTCATTAGCTAACGCACAAGGATCAGAGGCTGGGTCATGACAGCACAAGTCCTGGAACTGAGGGAAAAAAAACCCAAACCTCAAGTCAAATCTCCTCTTCTTGGGGTGTTTGATGCTGCTATGAAAACCCGGCACACCTGTAGCTCTTGGCGAATGCCTGTGACCTGTCTTAATACTAGTCTGATAGTTGGCCCGAGTCTGGTAACTTAAACTCGTACGAAGACTTTGCGTCCAATGGCTCGGTGGATGTCTTACCTGAGAGCACTGCGGTCTCAGTAAGTGCCCTCAGAGATACAGGGGCTGCTCTATCACTGTTACAAGAGGAGGTTCTTGATTTGTCTGACTCCACATTAATGGGAGCCTCTGCCTCAGCGTTAGCGGGTCTGTAACGGTTGGGGTGGTCTCCTCTCTGCCCGTTGAGGGAGTCACATTCCTCCAGAGATGATCTGGGTGGATCTCGGGTGTGCCTGCCACCCGATGTGCACCTCATTCCACGTGAAATACCAGAGACTAAGTTAAGAGTCGCTTGCGTACGGCCTGACTATTCAGCATCTTCCAGAGAAAAGAACACGATCGCAGACACACACACACACACACACACACACACACACACACATATTTGTGGTCATGACAAAAGCTGAATCCTTGATAATGTGATTTTCTCTTGTTTTCCCCTGACAGCAGGTCATAAGTGGCTCCTTACCTCCAGGATGTAGTAGCGGTACAGGTAAGCTCCGCCGACCACCACTCCAGACAGCATGAGTGCCAAACCGAGGCACATGCACCAGCACCAGGCCCGGGACTGCTGACGCACATGGGCAGCTGCCTCAGCATCCTGTAGGAGACAGACAGGAAGAAGCCTGTCAATATATTTATCATGAAGCTGATTCCAACATCAGGCTTCCAAAACAGTTCATTCAAAACAAACAAAGTGCGGTCATTCTGTCACTAATATCTCCAGCAGCCATACACGCCAATGGCAAAATGAACTACAGGTGTTGTGCAAGCACATGCCTGATAAATAAAAACTGCGTGGTGCAGATGTTTTGATAGCACAACAAAGACTTTCACCAAGAACAGTAAGACTACACAACAGTGTGTCAATTAGGACAACAAACCATCCAATAAGCCTCGTCTCCAAACGGACAATCTGAGCTCTGTCACACTTTGGTCTGTCAGTGCACCGTGCTGCTTGAGAATCATGAACCGCGTCCACTGGACTCCGTGAATTGTGCTCCAATAAGGATTTGTGATAGTAACAGAGGCCAAGTTACATAATATCTAAAACGTCTAGTTGATCTTCATGACCAACACCACAGGTCTCCAGCAGGAAATGGTTTCAGACTAAAAACAGCCCATTTCTGTTTCTCCACTTTTGGATTAATTTTCTCATTTCACTGTTCTCTTTCCTGTAGATTAAAACACGGAATTGGTTGATGAAAAAGATGTGAACCATTGTTATGTGTTGATAAACTGATAAACATCTTCCAATAGCGGTTAGTATATCAGCTCTCACAGAGAGAGGTTAGATCACACCACTGCTGCAAGGTCTGCTGGGAACTTGGAAACTCTCCAGGTTGTGTGTGAGAGAACAAAAAGCTTTGTTTGGATGAAATGACGGAGGTTCCGCATCCTTTTTCAGATAGACACAGAACCACAGAGGAACAGATAGACAGACAGGAAAACACAAAGAGAAAGGAAAACTGTAGAGAACGAATAGGATTTATTTTGGTTGTGTTTTTGTCCCCTTATAATCTGGACCACACACATCCAAAATAAGATGTGGACGTCAGTATCTGTGGTGTGAAGGCCGCATCGATGTAACTGAGCTGATTCTAACCCTGTTTTACCTCTGCATTCAGATGAATTCCTTCATTTGGTCTCATCTGTTTTTTGATGTGATGTTGTGCTTGTGTGTGTACATGACATGCAATGGAATGTTATGTCACAGTTGGTCCATAGTCCATGACCGAGGACCTCCTTCACATCACTGGTGTGACCATATCGACGGCGTTTCTTATTTTTGCTTTGCATGAAAAATGAAACAGTAAGCAAGGTTTTGTATCAAATTTGATAACTATTTGTACCTCCTTAAAGAATACTGGGAAAATGCACGAAAGTAAAATGCCATCTACAGGGCTGTTCGGAGCACTCAAGGACACGTGACCTGATCTTAACAGGCCTTCTTGTGGTACGTTCACACTGTTATTGAAAAAGGATTTCCTGTTTACATGAAATGTTTCAAAACAGGTCAATGTCAAAAAGTAGAAAAGGGGTAGAGATTCAAACCAAATGAACCGTGTGAGCAGTCTGTGGTCACTGAGCAGAGCGGTCTGAGACAAGAGAACATCGAGGGAATATTCAGCAGCAGAGAAGGAAGCAGGTCTTATCAGTGGACAAACTTTGGTCAGTAAAGTGTGGTCAGACTGATAACACACACAGCTCCTTTCGCAACAAGCCTTAGAATGTCCTCCTCAAAACACAACATTCTAGGTGGATACAAATGGATCAGTACACAATATTCCGCTTCAGAGGAGCCTTCTCCAATAGAGCACTATAATAAAATCATGTATGACAACAGGCTTTCACAGAGGGAGTCACCAAACACAGAAATGAAATTCAGCTTATTCTGGCATTCACGTCTTGATGAATCAGCATTTCCTGCTCAGAAATAAAAACACAAAAATTCAACAACATAACAGCCGTTTGCGAATGCAAGTCTCAACCACTCTGAGCTTTACGTCACACTACACGACGTTCAAAGTCGTCAGATCGCCGTACAGTTCACACTACACAACTTTCTGTCTTCTCATTGGGTGTCTTGCATCGTTGTGTTTTGCACCCCCACGTGACTGATTGCGACAGGGGGTCACATAGTACACGATCTTTCACCAGGACGCATCTCTGATAAGTCTGTCTGGTCTCCAAACAAAATTTTGTCACAGAGACACACGCGAGAGGTGACACGGGAAGTAACGCGATACCATGCACGAGACAGGATTTGGTTATTCCAAACATGATGCCTGCAAGGAACTTAGTCCAATAAAGTTCTATAAAAAAAACAAAGAAAAAAAAGCTTGCGGTCCACGTGGTTCATGCGCTGATTTGCAGATAATGAACAAAGAAGAAAAAGAAAAGAGCCTGAAGAAAAGAATGGACTGAGAGACGCGGGCAACAAGAGTCCTGTACTCTCATTGGCTGTAGCTCCTCGGCAGCAAGAGTCCTGTGCCCTCATTGGATGTAGCTCCTCGGCAGCAAGAGTCCTGTGCCCTCATTGACCGTAGCTCCTCGGCAGCAAGAGTCCTGTACCCTCATTGACCGTAGCTCCTCGGCAGCAAGAGTCCTGTACCCTCATTGACCGTAGCTCCTCGGCAGCAAGAGTCCTGTACCCTCATTGGCTGTAGCTCCTCAGCAGCAAGAGTCCTGTGCCCTCATTGACCGTAGCTCCTCGGCAGCAAGAGTCCTGTACCCTCATTGGCTGTAGCTCCTCAGCAGCAAGAGTCCTGTGCCCTCATTGACCGTAGCTCCTCGGCAGCAAGAGTCCTGTACCCTCATTGGCTGTAGCTCCTCAGCAGCATCGGCAGCAAGAGTCCTGTACCCTCATTGGCTGTAGCTCCTCAGCAGCAAGAGTCCTGTGCCCTCATTGACCGTAGCTCCTTGCTGCTCTCAGCGGTTTTCATGCTACGTGAATTTGTACTCGCCTTGTTTTGACCTCACTTTTGACTTGGATAGCAGGAACTCTTTGTCATTGGGTGGAAAGGTGAAACGTCACGAGATGTGGAGGTCTGGGTGCATACGGGGTGTGTTGGATTTCAGTCCGTCTTTCATTCAGCATACATATTTTCTATTACGCAACTGAACTTGCATCGCCACTTAAATAAACCTGTTATGTTAATCATTCGTCAGATTTTCCATGTGACTCATGTCAGTTAGTTTTGTTCTGTATAAATGATGTATAGATCAGCTGAGTGTGCTTATCTATCACAAATACTGATCGCAAACAAAAATGAACCGCAACGTTTGGTAGAATCGAGCCTGATTATATTCACAACAATTCACTCATGTGAAAAAAGATCAGAAGCTGCTTTCAACATGACCAAACACGCTTACATGCCAACGTTTCATAACTCCAGCATAACACACACACGCATGCGTGCGTGCACACACACACACCCCCTCTTTTAATACACATACATGTCGAAACAAGTAATGAAATGATTAATTCAGATGTATCAACCAAATAGAAATATATGTATGGAGAGAGAGAGAGAGAGAGATAGATAGACATGAAAAGAGACATGGAGACAGAGGGAGACTGACAGGGTCAGGAGGGGGACGGAGAAAGACAAACAGACAGACAGAGACAAGAGTATGGAGAGTGCCTGAGAGCAAGACAGGGGGTGGGGGAGAGAGAGAGAGAGAGAAAGAGGACACAACAGACAGATGCAGACAGAGAGAGACAGACACACACAGTGAGAGACCAAATGATACACACACACAGAGAGGGGTAAGACAGAGGGACGGTGAGAGACAGATGGAGAGATTATGAAGTGTGGGCCTTTGGGATTATTTGGAGTACTGTAATTGACATTGGCATTTTTCTCAAAGATTTTCCTCATGAATTAGTAAATCAGATGGGCTACTATGACGACCATAGCAGCTTATTTGAATCCTCTTGCTATTTGTAGATTATTAAATGTCAACACTGAGCTTTCCTTTTTATGCGACTAAACGTTCTACCACTTTCCGCTTGCTAATCAAACCAACAGTGCACATGTTGTGGTCCACGGTCTGCTTCACTTCCCTTCCTCTTTGTACTCTCGGGGCTGGTTCACTCTTTTTAGAGTATGTGGTTATTATTTCACACCGTTCCACTTTTATATACTGTATGTACACAACACCTTTTTTTACATCCTTATTACTGCCTCGTCTCATCAGTTTCTCTCTTCATACTTCAGCCCGTTTGCCCTTAATGCAGCATTGTGTTCGAAGACAAAGTGCTAGCAAAGTAAATCAGTACTGTTCGCTAGACTCACACAGGTGGGCTACCATTCATTTAGACCCCGGCTTCCCATTCATTATCATCCAAATCTCTCAATGATGCCCAACACACATTTGAAACCACTGCTCCCAGACAGAGTTCAGAATCACAAAGCTTAAACATTTGCAAGCAAAACAAGCGAGCAAGTCGGGAACTCACAAAAACTCACAAACTTGATCTGTATCATCGCCTGCATACAGTAGCTCAGGTCTTGATGAAATCATTCGTCTTTCCTGGATAACTCGGCACAAATGTGACGTTTTTTAAACCTGCTGCAGAGTGCTTGTCGTGTTAAGTTTAATAAGCTACGTTAACAACGTGACACATCGCATTTTCCTTATTCTAACGAGAACATATCCCTAACCTTAAACATGTATTAACTAAGTACTAGAAGTATTTATCAGCACTCTGAGCCTGAAAAGAATACAAAAAGAGCACACGGGGTCAGAACTTCACACTCAAACGGCCCAGTAAAACTTTCCTTCCGGTGTTGTGTCAGTTTTTGAACATGTGACCTGCATGCGTAAAGTGTAGTCGTTTCCAGCAGCCTCATAGAGTAGAGCAGACACTGTTATTGCTCATTTCTGGGTACGGGGCACTTGATGCTGCACTGAAGCCATGTGATTGCCACTCACGTTCACCGTTTTCATTCGTGTATCGCAGACTGAACAGGTGCCATTTCATCTTGGTAATCTGTCCATTTCATTTCCCCAAACCCCCATCAACAGGTGGGGCACTAAATACGGCAAAAAAAACACCACACTTCAAATTGTAATACGTTGCAATCGCATCTGATTCTTTGAACAAATCATGCAGCCCTGAATGGTACAACAAATCACCACCCAGCATCCTGAGGATCAGTCCACCCTACAGGAGCTTGTGTTTCTGTCGTCATAGCGACAGGTGAGTATTGGTGTCAAGGACGAAGGCTCAGTTTCAGTCTATCAGCGGTAAAACCTGAAACTCCATCCCGCTATGAGAAGCAAACGGCCTCCAGGTAAACAGCAACCATGCAGTTTAGGTTTGTATTGTTGGACAAAGGGGAGGCTGCAGAACCTCACATGAGCTGAACCACTGAGCAAAAGGTGAAGGCCGAACGGATTCATTCTTACCATACGAGACGCAACAAGCCACAGTCTTATCAGTTTAGAGATTTTGAGAGACGATGACACTTTTCCACCCCGGATCACTCTTCAGCTCTGCATCAACCTCCAAAGTTTGTACAGGATTTCTACATTCTCTGACTAAGAAATTTCAGAGGTTTCCCATAAATTCTCTGTAGTTTATTAAATCAACCAATGCAGCAACTAGGCCTGCACAACGTGCAACGTCAGCATTGCCGATCTATATTTTCTGAACAAAATTGGCAACAGTCTTCAATAGTCGGGGTCTTAATTCGGGCACTGGTCTGTAACATACCTGCTGTTGCACTTTTCACATTTGTTGTTGTTTCACAGTTGCATAATCGCAGCATGAGGTAAGTCTCAGTGCTCGTCTGTGTTGGGCTGAGATTCTTCTTAAGGTACAAATTTTGCAATCACCATCAAACTGTTGCTGAGCATCAGTTCTACACAGTACACGAGCCACAAACTCCAAAAAGGACCTCACTATGTATTGTTTTTATATTTGGCCTTCCACAGTTGGAACCAATCACAACTAGACCTGAGGAAAAGACACCAAAGTAAAGACTGTACCTGGAAAACGTAGACATTGGCTCACCTCATTTTTTGTCTCTACAATCCTTAGTCCTAACTTCATCATTTTTCCTAATTTTATCATTTTGTGGGGTAAAGTGAACCCTGGGATAATTAAGAGCTTTATTTTGTGTATGTGTCCAAAGTGCAACTACGGGAAAAAAAAAGCTCATTTCACCTCATCCAATAAATAGAACTTTGCTTGTGTGTGTTTGTGTGTGATATACTTTTGACACCACGTTTTAAATTATCACGTGAAATAATAGTGAGGAAAACACAAAGAATACTACAATTATGTTGTTTACGTGCCTGAATGAGTCCATTTACGTTCCCATATTCTCTGTCTGTGACATGGAGGCTACAATATGCTTCATCTGTTGGGAGGTGGAGGGCGGGGAAAACCACCTTTCCACCATTCTTTTCAAGGGATCTGTACACAATCAAATTTGTAACTTTCCATTTCCACCGCTCCACCTGGCAGGCTGCCAATTGGCCGCTTGTGGACAGGCTAGAAAATCAGGAAAGCTCCAAAGAGCTTGGTGTCAGCGTTTTTGGGGCTTGTGTATGTCAGATAGCAGATATGTTCTGCTATGGAGGGGTTAAGTAACAGCTGATTGATGAAGGTCAACTCTTGCTTCCTCATCTAGCTGGCTGAATCTTTAATCTCCCTCTTCTTGAGTTTTAACTACTGAAGCTCGCCGAGAGTCAGACCGTTGAGCCTTTAATCCCTTTGAAGTGGTCGGCCATTCTCAGACACCATCAGAGAACGCACAGGAGAGAAGCTGCATGAGCCAATCATCACCTGAGGAGCTACAAAACCATCCGCTCATTTAGATTTGATCAACTTTATCTCTTGAAGAAGATGATCCGGGAGGTTCTATTTTTACTGCTATTGTAATGGCAAAAAAAAAAAGTGCTTCCTGCATTGAAATACTGAATATTACGAGGCCCGAGGAGAGAGATTTGGTGTCTATGTCATGTAGCAACACAGCCTGCATGTTTGCATGCAACAGGTCGAATGTTTTTGCATGCGATGCTTCAGCTGATCCAGGCACACAGATCAGACGGCACGGGGGGAGGTGTTAATGTCAGATAAGCTCAGGTGATCGTTCAGGCAGACTAATACAACAACGTCCTTCAGTCGGTACGGGTCAGCATGTTGAATAACTGACCCCACCGCAGCAGGAACATTTAAAGGGAGAGGAGAACTTTCCTCTGATTCACATCAAGCAACCAGGAAACATTTTCACACAAAATGTTAATACTATTTTTGGTTCCCACTCCAGAAGGAGAAAGCTTTATAATTCTTGAAAAACAAGAGCAATAAAGTGTGTTCTCTGTATTTAAAGAGTGAGGGAATTAGCATCAATTGATGTCTGGTGAACTTGGTGCGGATGAATAGGTTTCTTTTTTTAAACTGCAGTCTAGACTGGTCCAGCTGCAGCGTTCTCTCTTCTCCTTTTGTTTTCTGCTGTTGTCTTTTTATGTTTGTTAATCCAAACTGGTTTGGGGTTTCAGCACTAAAGCATAAAAATATAAATTTAACCAAGGTGAACGTAATGATCACTTTTCAAGGTTTCATAGAATAAGTTAATCCTACAATGCGATGGGCGGAGCTACTGTAAAGCTTTTTAGAAATCATTTTCAAATGTAAATTAGTCCTGCTAGCGTGTAGTTTTTAAACATATTGTCATAAATTGTTACAAATAAAGTTTTACTACTTCTAGTGTTGTGGTATTGATGGTCATCTTGTCGATTTTGTTACATGCAACGTAGCATTCACTGTAGCATGCTAGCTTGCTAACAGTGGCGTTAGTCAACAATTAAATTGACCACGATGTTTTAATGTGTTTCTATGATAATTAAAACAACACGACAAGCAGATGGACCAGAAATAAGTGCAGAACTTACTGTTCCCAACCATTCAACCCACAGACTATCACGATAAGAATCAAACAAACGAATGAATGAATGCCAAATTTATAAAAATGGTTTCATCGTCTAACAGGGGGAACGTTTGTAAATTGTCATAAACTTATGTATTCATGCTGTGTGAGATAATTCGTCTTTGTGGAAAGTTGCTGTATAGTACTCAGGTTAATGTTTTGACCACAGACAGTCAGCTGTGCCTGCGTATCCTGTTAGCCATATTCATTTCTGCCAGGCCAACAGCAGGCCAAAAAAATAACATTTATAGGCTGAATATCGTTACATATTCATTGATCGGGGAAAGATGATTTGCGTTTGGAAGCCTCTGTCCTGCAAAGTTCTGAAACATGCCTCCGCCTCGCTCTCTGTCTTCGCAACCTCTTTGACCCGGCGGCTACTTCTGTTAGCAGCTCTGCTAAACAAACTCTGGGCGGTATGAAACGATGCTGCTAAGACACGTCCGTACGATCATTTTACCAGGCGGCAGCACTTGTTCTAGCAAGCTACAGATTTTAAGAAGCTCAATGACGCAAGTCCACATTACGACGCCGTGGTTACATTTCAAGCCAAGAAAAATGAAATGCAGCAATGACTCAGTCAGTGTGTTCATGATGTACTTAGGTACGTTTTCCACTAACTGTGTAAGAATTGAGGTGCGTTTCTGCCATACAGTCTCTTGGAGAGGCCTCATGTGACCAGAGAGTGACATCACTTTATGATGTGACCTCAGCACACACGGCTCTGTTACTGCTGTGACGTTCAATGTGTGAGAAAGTGATGAAATTTAGTAACATAGCAAACCATCGCAAATTTCATGGCCTGTACCTGATTTTGTTACAGTTTCATATATTATTCCTTGATGTGGATTTGATCTTTTTATTTATCTCATTTACAAATAAACTTAGTTCACCAAAAAACCAACACATTTTTGCTTCCTCCTACTTCTTCCAGTGTGAAATGATTGCTTGTGAAGCTAGCTGTCACCAGGCCTACAACATTCTCTGGGGGAAATGCGAGCAAAACGTCATCTGTGGCATCAACATGAAATAAAATAAGAAAAGCTGTATGGACCCCACTGCATGCTGGGACTGTTCCCGCTCCTCACAATCTCCTTTTCCACAGGAATGTAAACAACATGTTTTTCAACCATAACAGCTGCCGTAAAGCTCTTCGTATCGCTGCCATCTCTCTTTAGGAACATGCAATCCAAGAGTTCCACTTCCTGTTTTGGAGCCTCTCCCTCCTTCACCTTTACGGAGCTCACAGCTCCTCCTCATCGGCACAGCTCCGCTTCCTGAAGTCTTACCGACACTCCTCTCTGTCCTCTGTCCTCTGTCCTCTGTCCTCGGGCTTTCTGCGCGTTTTAATGATAAAATTCCCGATCTTTTCCTCAACGGTGTTCAACGTGTGACACCACTGATAGGACAGCTTTGTAAACAAACCCGCGCAGTACTCTTCACTTCTTAGTTCAGAAGAGACAGTTGTGCGGTGAATTTTTACCTTTTTCTGTTTGTTTAAGTTTGACCTTTTGCTTTTACTTTTTTTTTTCTAGTCAGCACTTCAAGCCTGGTTTTAAGACATTTACAAAATATACTTTTACATTTAAAGGTGGAAAGTTGCTACAACATCCTCCTTCCAGAACAGAAAGGCTCAGCAACTTAAAACAAAGCAGATACATCATAAAATGCTATATAACACTTGTTGTTGCGTGTGTGTGTGTGTGTGTGTGTGTGTGTGTGTGCGTCTAATCGTTAGTCCTCGTTAGCTCACTGAGCCATTTTCTACTCACTTTGTCCGCTTCGGGAATCAGACTTTCCGCGTCCTTTTTCACATCTTTCTGCGCCAGCGCCGTGTTGAAAGAAACTTTAACCATCGTGGAACTGACGCTCCGTTAGAAAACACGACGAAAAAACGGTCAAAACTCACGAGTGACAGAGTTTGATGTGAATCTTCTCCCCGTGAGACTGTGTTTATGACGACATCAATTGGTGGACGAAAGCAAACATCCGGTGGTATTTCAAAATAAAATGCACTGATAAAATAAGACAAATTGTAGAATTCTTGAGTTAAGAAAATTCTTAACCTCTCAATGTTCATTATATTTTTGTCACTTTTCAAACTGCTTTAGACTGGAAGCATGTATGCACGTTAGTCTAATTATCATGCGGTATGCTACGTTTTATATTACTCTACTATGCTTATTATTATTCTGTTTATTATTATTATTGATATAAGTATATGTATACATAAGAATATGTTATGCATATAATATCCTCTGATACTCAGAGCCAACCAAGCATATACGTGCTACTCTGGTTTATACTCGTGTAAGGGGACAGCAACTGAGCTCTGTATGTAGTGCCTTCACGAATTGGAACGTAATGACGAGAATTAATTGTTCTGTATCTAATTGTGTTCTGTATCTAATTGTGTTCTGTATCTAAATGGAAGCCGGTGGAAGGTGGCAAGCACACGTGGTCCTGGTGTTCCTTTCTGGTGACCAGGCAAGCAACTACACTTCCCCCAAAGATACCAACTATATCAGGATACATTCTATGCAAATCTTTTTAAAATTATACCCCCACACATCAAGAATAAAAATCATTTTTAAGGAAATTAAAAATTCCATTGCTCAAAAAAAAGTAAGAACAATTGTAATTTTCGCTTTTTTTTTTTTTAATAACCTGACATATTGTAACGTGTTTGGGGTTATGTGGGCGGGGTTTCCCCATCATGCCTTGTACTTGTACTTGGAGTGACGTTACTGGCACATATATGACGCTAGGACTGTTACAGTTGGATGACTAACCTGCTGCTCTCAATAAATTGGTGTTTTCGTGACTCAGAGTTCCTCTATAATTCCTCTAACGTGCTACAATATTGTAAAAGCCTTCTCTCCGTGATATACTCAAATATTTTTGGGTCGCTACCTTGAAAAAGCCCACGGGGATTAAAATTATTTATTATTGCCAGAGAGACAAGGGATGAGTTTGATTTCTGTCCAGTAGATGGCGATAGCAAGTTTATAGCCAAAGCCCGTTGCCAAAACCTATTAACACCGGAAGTAGAAGCCGTTCCGGTCATGCGTAGACGTGGGACGTAGCAACGATAATGATGGCGGAAAAATCAACGAAGAATCAGCTTCTGTGTGCGCTGGATGACCTGGAGGTTTTATCCCGGTGAGCCTTTCGCGTTCCCCTGTTAGTTTAGGCACACCTTACCGTTTAGTTGTTTAACAAGGTGTAATTTGTGTGGTTTATAATTCAGGTGTTGCGTCATTGGCATCATTGGCATGTGTTGTTTGGATGCAGTCCATTCAAAACAACAGGAAAACGTCCTCTGAAACACACGGAATGTAACGTATTTTTAATTGCTGGACTCCCCTCTTCCTTGTGTGTTTGTGGGTGTAGGGAGCTGATAGAGATGCTGGCTCTATCCAGAAACCAGAAGTTTCCGCAGCATGGAGAGGACACACAGGTAAACAGAAACGCTCTTGGAGAGAGCAAACCTCCAAAAAAGCCCAACATTTCTCTCTATGTTGCCACAAGAGCTGGAGCCTTTTTAATCTGACTTGTTAACATTGAAAACCTCCCCACAGTAACTTGAATGATCTCTTTATTTTTATTAGTTAACAAAATATTCATGATGATCAATAATTCAGTGTTGGTGAAACTGTTCTCCATCCACAACCCGAACCTGACCAGGTCACATGACTTGGCTCGCAAACATGATGTCCCCAACCGGGGCAGACCGAAGCTCTGTATTTACACACGTATCTTTATGCTTTCATAATCATGCATGGGGAGACCAAACAAACAACAATGTATTTTTCAACTACGTTGTCAGAGATGTAACGTTTGAAAGATTTGGGTAGCTGTGTGGTCATGTGGTCTGTTCAAGTTTGTCAATAGCTACTGGAAGACGTGAACATGCGACTGGGTGCCGACCATGTTGTAAATGAAGTCTAAGATAGATTGTAATCCAGTCTTAAATTGTCATGCTTCCGTGTTAGTTCACCTGTCCCTTGAAAACACCAACATTTGTAAGTGATGTATACTTTATCCGCGTTCTTACATAACGTCTCATAGCTTTATAGGTCCCGTGGTCTGGTCATGTTTGACGATAGAATCGCTCCTTCACGGTATTGATGATACATTAAAACTGAACTGTTGCATGACAGATCGTGGAGCTGCTGGTGCAGAAGGACTGGGAGTTCCAGGAGATGATGCGCGTGGCCCGTCAACAGGGGAAGGTGCACCAGGAGATGCAGCTGCTGGAGAAGGAAGTGGAGAAGAGAGACAGCGATGTCCACCGGCTCCAGAAGCAATTGAAGGAGGCTGAACACTTACTGGTGTGTGTGTGTGGTTTGTCCCTGCACGTGCTCTTTTGTGCTGGATCATCAACTCGGGAGGAAAGCCCTCTCATGAAAACATGTCACCAACCGTATAGAAGAAGAAGGGTACTTTATTGATCCCCTTAGGGAAGTTAATTCTCTGCACTTTAACCCACCCTCAATGAGGAGCTGTGGGCAGCACACAACACATGCAAACACACAAACAACAGCTCCTGTGGTCCAACTCCAGATCTTCCACCTGGTGCCTTGGTCAGGAGTGACTAACCTAATATACATGTTTTTGTGGGTGGGCGAAACAGGAGCACCCAGAGGAACCCATGTAGACGCGGGGAGAACTTGCAAACTCCACACAGAAAGGTGTGGAGATCGACCCCGGTATTCAAACCCACAACCTTCTTGCTGTGAGGCGAGGGGCGTAGGCAGAAATCCTAGTGTGAGTGGGCACAGAGAAAATTGTGTGGTAAAAACAATCCTTCTCATTAGGTTATGAAACACCAACATTAGCTGAAATAGGACATTACAGCTACTCGCCTGAATGCACATCAGTTTAATTAAACGAGCCACAGCTTAGGTAACATTACAGGCACCAAGTGGAACATTCATTTCCTGTTGCTGTGCAGTATGTTGCGTTGTGAGCAGAGATTCATTTAAAGGACATATGTGTATTATGGCTCTATAATGGCTGATTGATAACGGAAATCTGTGCCGTGGCTAACGTTACCTGGCGATGTATGATGTGAAAGAACTCTCTCCTTTAAAAGAGGAGTTTTTCCTTGCCGCTGTCGCCAGGTGCTTGGCGACGGGGGAATGTTGGGTCTCTACAAATTCTAGAGTTTGATCTTGATCTGCTCTTCCTGTAAAGTGCCATGAGATAAACTTTGTTGTGATCTGGCGCTATTTAAATAAAATTGAATTGAATTGAAATTCTCTCATTTCAGGGACTTCTTCTCTTTTATATATTACTATTGCCCACAAATAAAGCTAAAGTAATTGAACGAAAAAAACGCAGTATTTCTAATCCTATTACTCGATTAATCGGCAGAATAATCGTTAGAATGCTCGATTACTGAAAGAATCGATAGCTGCAGCCCTTCATACACCGTAATGATGATGGCAGGTGATTCTGCTGATCTGACAGTATTCATTTTGTTTCTGATTTAGGCCACTGCTGTTTACCAGGCGAAGGAGAAACTCAAAACCATCGATAAAGCCAGAAAAGGTGAACTCACTCTTACCACAGAGATTTCTGTTATTATTTCCACTATAGGCTAACTATAGGTCAACATCCCAAAATTTCCTCCAACTAATCAAACCAAAGTACATTTTCTCTTCTGCTTTCCACCAGCACCGCTGCTGCCACTTCTTTATGTTTGTTATATAAGAGGTTGCCATGGTTTGTCACACAGATTCTTTTTCTCTGAGCTAGAGCAAAAAAGTCTCCCTTTCACTCCACAAAACACACGACATGCCCGACATGAAGCACCAGATGCCATGTCCTGCTTTGCAGAATCTTAGATTATATTTTACAGCTTAATTTGAATTGCCACGACGTTTGTAGTTAAAATGGAAACATTACTAATTTTTATACTTTTTCTTTTTTAAACCCCATAATGTTTTGTTGATCTTGACAGGAAGTGTCTCATCAGAAGAAATAATAAAGTACGCTCACAGAATCAGTGCCAGTAATGCCGTCTGTGCCCCCCTCAACTGGGTACCAGGTAGGTCTGCACTTCCTGCTAATCATCAGCAGAGATCATGTGTTATTTCACTCATTATTAACACACATCTTCATCAGGCGATCCACGGCGGCCTTATCCCACAGACCTGGAAATGCGCAGCGGGATGCTTGGTCATATGGCCAACCTGCCAATCAATGGCGTGAATGGTCATCTGCCAGGTGATGCATTGGCTGCTGGTCGGCTGCCAGGTAAGGCCTGTGGACGGACCTAAACCAGAATATCAAGCGGGAGAGGAAGGAGGGATTGATGAGTTTAGAGGGACAGATCAGAATCATGTAAATATAACCAACGCTTCACGTGGAGCCTGCTGCTACAAACTGAACGCCAGTGGATACATTTCACTAAAACACCACCCAAAGCTTAAACAATGTTTTAAAGGATGTACAATGACACACGTATGTATAAAACGCTGCTCTGGGGTCATACGCATTCACCACATTCAGCAGGTCAGGGAGTGACAAACGGGCCAACATTCACTGCAGCCGTGTTGGAGTATAGATACGGAGCCATACGTGTCCTTCACTGGCATTTCATTACCAATGAGTTGAAACTTGGGTTAAAACGCCTTCAAACAAGTGTCTCCCCAAAAGTAATGGCTGCCGTCTGTAGCTGACTAAAGTTCAAAAGAAAATTATGTATATTGTCCCATCTAGTGGTCATCCAGAATCGGTGGGATCGGCGTCGAGTGTGGAAACGGTAGCGTTAGATGACATTGCCGGGTAGTGACCTCTTGAAAGGAAGTGGCAGCAGATCCTTAATACCTCAGCTGTGACTGAGCTCTTTTACATTATTATGGTTTATAAAAATGATATATTTAGAGTTTTTGGCAATGATTTGTGAGATATAAGATAAGATGAACTCTGTTGATTCGTGCAGCAGGATGCTCCCAGTGAAGCTCTCACCACACGCGAGATGCAGTAAATACAAGCTTCCAAACTGTAGAAACCTACGTAGCCATAATAATAGGTTATTGATAAATAATAATCAATTCATTGTTATTTGTTAATCAAAATGAATCAATAATGCTGAAGAGTATTTGGCAGACTGAGGGCCTTGGTTGAGGCTGGATGCCAGTTCAGTCTGCGTTTTTGTTAAATATTTAGATGAAAATGGAGAAAATAGTTCATTGCTTGCTTGAATTGTGACTTACTCACCCACCTCACACCCGACTCACGATGTTTCCTCAGACGTCCTGACGCCTCACTACCCCTGGCAGTCCTCGGACGTCTCCGCAGGATTGCTGCCTCCGCACCACGGCAACGACTTTGGCCTGGAGCCCCCAGGTCACAACAAAGAGAACGAGGATGACGTGGAGGCCATGTCCACGGACTCATCCAGCAGCAGCAGTGACTCTGACTGAGTGTGTGTGTCCTCCATTTTTGGTCATGCAAAGGTTCATTGTTTACAAGTTTTCACTGCAAGTAGCTGGGTTTCATAAAAAAGAAAATGAGTGCTGACGTGGCGCACACACAGCATTAATCAGTGTATTGTATGTGAAATACAGGAAGTATACAGTACCCCTCCCGTTTTACTCAGTTTGCTCAGCTGTTCTCTAAAATCATCTTAAAATGCCATTTTTCTTTCCGTGACTGACATCTAATGGTCGCAAGGTGTGAAAAGAGCAGGTCACCTTTTTCAGAGAGGTGATGTCACTTATTGATATTCCCAGATAAATCAACGTGACAACACGTGTTTAACATGTGGGCCTGTTGTGAGGAGGATTAACAGACACTTAAAGAGAAGAAATGATCTAAACACAAGGGAGCTAAGCAGGAATTGTTGTCTTCACGTCAGTCTACTGGGTGAGTCTACAGTCAGTTTTTGGCCCACCACCTGCTGTATGACTGTGTGGTCTTTTATTTAGCTTCCTGTCTTCCTGTTAATGAGGTGATTTATTATTTTAAACTGTTCAGTCCAGACTTGTTTATCCACCTTTTTTTGTTGTTTTCCTATTGTTTTCTTCCATTATCTTATACTTGTTTATTCATGCAGATGTCTGGACATCTGCAGTCTGGTTATGGGACTGTATGGGACTGGGATTTTTGTTTACATTTACTGAGTTTAAAAGTAGATTTCTACAGATGGCGCCTCGGTCTCTTATTTAGATGTGATGTCCGATCGATGCATCACTACATCGTCACGGCCCTGTTTTTTTATTTGTTTTTTAAAACTGATTTTCTGTTTTATTGTGATAGTTACAGTTGAGAGGCAGACAGGAAGGACAGGGCAGAGAGAGAATGACATGCAGCAAAGGACACAAGCCGGAACTGAACCAGCAACAGTGAGAACGGAGGTTTCAGCTTGGCTCGGGTCACTTGGAGTGACTTTCAGCGGAGTGGAAAAGAAAGCGGTTCACTGTTCAGTACAATTCCAACCCGGGGTGGACAAGAGATACTGGATGGGTTTATGGTTGCACCTCATGAACATGAGAAGGCGCATGAAGTGGAGGGCGACTGGACTTTGATAGAGACTTGAAGACGTTTGTCCTCTCACCCAAAGGGGCTTCTTCAGTTCTAACTGACTCGTGGGGAGTCCCGGGTATCTAACCTTTGTGGGGCCTTTGTCTGGGTCATTGATACTACTTGGCTGGTTAGCACTCCTGGTAACTGTCGTTGAGAGTCCTTCTCTTGGGCCTGGGCACTAGTGGGTTCATTTTCAGCTCTGTGTCTGTGCTGTTTGTCTTCTGGTGGGTGGTGAGAGTCATAGGACTGTAGTATCGTAGGATTGTAGTATCGTAGGATGGCATTGTGAAGTTTGGATCTTTGCTCAGAGGAGTCAGTGCCTTCCTTTCCTAGACGGTAATATTGGAAGCTGGTGCCTTTCCGTTGGAAACGGCTGTTGATACCCTCAGTCTGAGCTGCTCTCCCTTGTTCTTCCTCATGGCTGATTCTGTAGCTGTGATGAGGTCCACTATGGGTAGGTGCTGTGGTGTGATGGCAAAGTTTAGTTTTTTAGCTAAAACACCTTTCTCTGGTTGTGTAGGTCTCTTGTCTGGCATGTTCTTCACCCATTTGTTGTATCTTTTGCCTCCCGGTGAGTTCTTCTGCTTCTCTGCTGTTGTTGGTTCTCCATTGGAGGTTTTGGAATCTCTGAGTCTCTTTTCTTGTCTTTGGCACGTTGAGATCGTTGCTTGCCAATGAAATCGGTGACCTTCTCCAAGATGTGCATCCAGTTTCTGGAGTGAAGTTCTCAGCTTCATTGCTCAAAGCTTGGATGATGAAATGGACCTGTCTCACTCTCTCATTCAGTAGCTGGCTCTATTGGATCTTTGGGGTGGAGGTTGGGCGTTAACGTTAATGGGGTCTACTTCAGCTGCATCAATGAGGGTGGGGTTACATAAATAATGTTTTGGATACATCTGTTAGAATTTGTTACGAAAAAGACAACTTCTGAAAGTGGAACTTCTGCGGTCCTCTACATTAAATCTAATGGTGTCATTGTAAATTTATTGGCCTGCTACAGTCAAGATTTTGCCCATGCAATTGCCTTAACATCATCGCAACGTTCGATGGTGTGTGTGTGTGTGTGTGTGTGTGTGTGTGTGTGTGATGTAAAGGAATCTTATAACCTACCTTTCTCTTTCCTTTCTCCTATACTCCTGTAGAAGTTACATTACATTACCCTACATTACATGGTAATGAAAGATGAGCATCACGGTAATGAATGACGTTTAGCTATGCAAGCATAAAATGGCAGTAAATGATTCATAAGATGTCTGTGAAGGTTCTCATCCAGGTCATGGATATCCAAGAAGGGTCCTATTGAGGGCAACTGTACTTGATAGAGGCTTCTTCACTTCTGTACTTAAGTTCTGAACTGTAAACTCATTACCACAATGTCTGTACCTGATTTTACCAATGTATGTCAGGCTTTGGTATTCATTAAATCAGACAAGCTCCTTTTTTTTGTAATGTATTTCAAATGTTACATTTTTGTAATATCTTGTTTGTTTTCCTGGCCTGTGTTGTTCAGCTTTGTAAATACTTGTGTACATAGTTAAACTTGTTAATAAATACATTTTAGATAAACTTGAGTGGTTTGCCACAGTTTATTGTGAAACAATATGAGACAGCAGCACACTAATGCTACGTTCCCTGTTCACTGAGTGCCCCTCCAGTCTTCAGGCTCCCTCTGATCTATGGTCTCATTGTGGATGCTGAGGCTCCTTTAAACATTCGACCATGAAAAAGTAGTGGATAACTTTATGAATCAACGTAGGGAAATTCAGCCAGAGTACCCTTAGGAAAGCCACTCAGACACAGAGATCCCAAAACCTTCTTCTTTAAGACAGTAGTCCTAACCGCTGTGCTATTGTGCCGTGCAAATGTGTTAAATTAATTAATAAATACAAAATAAATTACACATTCTGTATGACAGGATGATAAAAAAAGAGAAAATGCTGAGTGCAATAAACTAAAGTCACCTTGCGCACACGTGTGACTGTTTGCAGGACATCTCAAATTACTGACAGATTTCAATGAATCTTATAGTGTAAGATGGTCCTTGAGATTTTGCCCTGATGAAGTTGCTGTATAAATACAGTTTTTGGCCAAACCCTTTTAGCCGCATGTCATGGAATCAAATTTATTCTCCTTTTTTCTTTACCTCCAACTATTTGCAGCTAATTGTCTGGAACAAGTTGGACAAAAGTTGGATCTTTGGTCTTTTTATATTCGTCACTGCTTTGCTGTAAAATGATCCGTCAATCTGATTTTCTGTTATTTTCAATAAAGTTGGCTCAAAAAAAAAAGGAACTGACGTAGCAGCTCCCGACGCATGCGTAGTCACTACTCTGCTGGAGGGGGCGACATGGCGACGTCTCTGTTCTGTAGCCGTGTATCGGCTAGCCTGAGAAATTCAGGGGCTCTAAGCTCTCTGAGCTCCGTGTCCAAGGTGGGTGTGTGTCCATTTTAAAGTGTGAATGTCCCGCTTTACGCTCAGGTGTCAGAGACGGAGTTTCGCCTCCAGGAACACACGCAGACGCGCAAGACCCGCCACGGTCAGATTTGACATTAGCCTGTGTGTGTGCACAGACTTTGACTTGTTGTGGCTAACGTCAATGCTAACGTCACAGTCACTGCACACACTCAGGGGCGGATAAACCGAATGTCTCCACTTCACGTTCCGTGTTTTCTCACACGAATGACCGCTTACCGGGTTTGGATGCTCAGAGTGAACGCGGTGATTTGTGGCTCTGTGACCTCCAGCGGCTGCTGCCGTTAGCCTGACAGGGAGAGCTGAGGACCGGAGGACCGGAGGACCGGAGGACCGGGGTCGGTGCGGATCATCTGATGATCGACCCGGTTACAGCCACACACAGCGTGAAACATGTTACACACAGACGTATGGACATAAACAGACAATACATATCAACGATTAAAACTCCACCCTTTACACACGAAAACATAGCCAGTGAACGCAGGGTTTAGCAGTCTGGGATGGGCAGTGTGTCTCTGAGAGGTGTCTGAATACAAAATGCAGGTCTGTTTAGTCATCTTGAACAAAAAACACTTTTGACTTTCTATGAAAGCTACTAAAGGACCGTGTCCATTTATAATTTCTATATATTGTTGTAATTTGCATGATTGTAAAGATCTTTTTGTACAGATTACTATTTGTATACAAACGTATTAAGATCTTTAAATCTAAACCAAGGTTTCATCCAGTCTGCATCACAATGAAAAAACACCTCAAGAAGTGAACTAAATTACAGGATAAAGGTCAAGTTGTGATAGAAACGCAAGGGTCAAAATAATAAAAAGAGTGCAGCTTTAGATTTTATGGTTGCATCCAAATGTCACCAAGCTGATAACCATGGCTAGCTGAGCAAAGTGAGCAAGAGGATGTGTAGGCCTGGATAACGCACATCGATACTAAAGCTATGAAGGATTATGTGTGTGAGTGATCAATAAGTGATTGATCAGGCAGCCATTGTAGATTGTAGAGAATGGAATGATGTGTTGTGGGGAGGTAGCTTACTGCTGACCAAAAACCCGTGTGTTACAGCACTCATGTTCAAATGATGAATGAATGAACTCCTTTCTTAGGAAATGAAAGGGTGAAGTGAATCCTTACATTTTCTAAATGTTCATCAGAGAAAAGTACGCTTTACAGTTTGTGTCCTCAGATTTTCCTCAGTAACTTTTGTGGATGATTTTAGATTGGACTTCAAAGTTTCATTCATGTTATTCTCCCGTGTTGTTACCTCTCTTGTATTTAATTCATTCTTCCCACAGTAAGGGATGTTTCTTTCTTTGTTCGTTTCCTGTCCCCACGTTTCTGCCCTTTTTTACTCATGTTGAGATTTTTTTTCTCTAGGAAGTTTTTCTCTTGTCTTTCAAGAGAGCTTTGGGCTGGATCAGGAGTTGTTTATTGTGAGTCTGTAAAGACCTTAAAGACCTTGTGTTGTATGTGATGTTGGACTACAAACAAACCTGAAAGACAGAAAGAGAGGAAATTAATACAACAAAATAAGATGACGTGCAGGATTAAATACAACATATGAGTCCTGCTTGAGAAGTGGCTGTGAAGATAATAGAGAAGTGGTCAGTAACAATGAGTGATGGAGTCAGTGGGAACGAGGTGACTTCTTGGTTTCACTTCCTTGACCAGGCTCTGCTTGTTTCTATTGCTCCAACTGCACTCTGCCCTCCATGTCTGTCGTAAGAAAATAACTCCGGATTCATCGCTTCAATTTCTGGATAATCTTTTTTTTTTTCATACAGTTTGCCATATTGTGCATTTTGACAATGTTTGCATTTACTGTAACTGAATATTGGTTCGAAATATCGGCTATCGGCCCCCTTGACCTTCTGATAATCGGTATCGTATTGGACCTGAAAAAAACCACATCGGTCCATCCCCACTCACTTCTTTCCCTATCTGCTGAGTTGTCTCATGGTGGTTGGCTAGCTGAGTACTGCAGAATATTAACTGGCAGTCATAAAATATCGAATAGATGTCGCTTTTGCATTGGATCACCGTGTTTCAACGGAACTCCTCCCCTTCCTCCTCCAGGTTCTGAGTGGATCCTCTGGTCTGTTTGGCGGTCATGTCTTCCAGCAGCAGCCTCCTCACCTCCGGCAGCAGCAAAGAAATCTCTCCCTGCACGAGTACATGAGCATCGACCTGCTGAAGGAGGCCGGCGTCTCCGTGCCGGACGGCATGGTGGCCAGCTCCTCTGATGAGGCCTACGCCGTGGCCAAGCAGATCGGTAAGCTGACGACACAGGACTCCACGCATCACGTGGATGCAAAGGGAACAACAACAAGCAACCTTTGAAGAAAACACTTGAATACCCAGAATGTTTATTT
>OMNV01020391.1:2673-21905 GCA_900303265.1 Brotula barbata | reverse complement strand
TGTCTGTCTTTACAACATGTGGGCAATGGTACTGCACAATTATCCATTTATATCCATTTATATCCATTTATATCCATATATATCCATATATATCCATATATATCCATTTATATCCATTTATGTCCATTTATGTCCATATATATCCATATATATCCATTTATATCCATATATATATATATATCCATTTATATCCATTTATATCCATATATATCCATATATATCCATTTATATCCATTTATATCCATATATATCCATTTATATCCATTTATATCCATATATATCCATTTATATCCATTTATATCCATTTATATCCATATATATCCATTTATATCCATTTATATCCATTTATATCCATATATATCCATTTATATCCATTTATATCCATATATATCCATTTATATCCATATATATCCATTTATATCCATTTATATCCATTTATATCCATTTATGTCCATTTATATCCATATATATCCATATATATCCATTTATATCCATTTATATATATATATCCATTTATATCCATTTATATCCATTTATATCCATTTATATCCATATATATCCATATATATCCATTTATATCCATTTATATCCATTTATATCCACATATCTCTGTAAGTGAAAGTTGTACATAGTCTGTTAACACATCTTAATATTTCCAATCATTCGCATTTAATTCTATTTGTACTTCATCCTACTCTATTTATCCTCTGTTGATCTGATAAATCTTATGTTAATAACAATTCAAAAATTCAAATTTTTACATTTTGAACTGTATTTACATTTATTGCTCTGATAAGCACACTTTGCTGGGCAGAATATTATACATATACATATATCTGCAGTGTCTGCTGTGGCACATTCCGTACACCCATATCTATCTGTGTCGTGACATCTTTAAAATACGTGTAAACCCACGATTTATTAAACCAAAAGATAAACATGATCTTTATCAGATGTCTCTAGTTTGCTCCTTTTGAAGCCACTGCCAAATATCTTACAACATCATTAAGATAATGTAAAAGTGGTGACATCAGGAAACATAAAAGTCAAAATATATGAGTTTTAGAACCATAAATATACCACTTTAATGTGGAACAGAGTGAAAGGAGCCACATTCTTCCTTTCTTCTTTTTGATGGTTAATGTGTAGTTTGTCTCTGCCAGTTTTCCATGCCCAATCTGGCTTTGTTTAATGTGCTGCTTAATGCTTTTTTTTCATTTCTGTGTTATAGAGCTGATAAGCAAATGTTCCCTTTTTCATTTAGCAATGCACAACCACACAAAATAATTAAAGCAATGTAATAAGATACATAAATCAGGGAAAAAGTTGAAAATGGAAATCCTCACTTTTGTTGTGTTTTCCTGTTATTGATTTGCACTCATCCCAGAATACTGATTGATTGACATGCTAATCTGTTGTTGTTATTCAGTAGAATGCTGTTATTGAGTAAAAGATTACTGGAATAATGCTTTGCTTTATGTTTCAGCTGTTGATGGTTTCAGCGGCATGAAACAGGGCTCAAGACTTTTTACATTTATCTCACCTCCACCCACTCGTAGAGTACAAACCACCGATTCAAAGTGCAGCTGTCACTTCTTATTGATCTGCCAAATTCATCGCGAGGATGAGTGCAGTCCCTGTCCCTGTCTGTTGTTCAAGACCTGATGGGGTTCAGTCACATCCCAACTTATTCAATTTTTCCCTCTTTGGTCCAACTGATGCTGTGTCAGAAATCTTAACATTTTTAACATCTTAAATAAAATAAAATAAAATAAAATAAAATAAAATAAAATAAAATAAAATAAAATAAAATAAAATAAAATAAAATAAAATAGCATTTACCTTGGTTCTCTGCAGCAAAACAAACATTTTACAAATAATGAGTTACATGATGCAATGTTTATGATCAAAAAATTAAGACACACACCCCACAACCACAGGAACCCCATTCATTCTACTCATAAAAAGCTGACAACCAGCCTCGGGATGAGTAACTGCCACCAGAAGGTAAGATGTGTGTTTATGCTGTGGACATGATACTGTTGCAGTGCACATCGTTGGCTCTAATTTCCATAATCCTCAATGTTCTGTACGTGGAGTACAGGCAGAGAAGATGTAGAAGGAACCACACGTGTGTCTCAGGCCAGAGAACATTATGTGTAGCTACTCAGTGCTCCTCTCACTCCATCCTGCTGTAACATGTACAATTCAATTTAGGCCCAAGACTGCAGTGTGGCAACTTAGTTAATATGGACATGTAATGGACAAGTGCATTATATGTTCGATTTTGACCAGAAACCACCTTGAAAACACTCCAGTCCAAGTAATCCAGAGCAGCTTTACGCTCGACTCAGCTGTTTTCTCTTGCGTGACCTGAGTAATTAACCTGTCCTTCCAGTCTTTCCTTGATTAACATTTTTATCCACACAACAGGAATGAATCAATGCAATCGGCGGTGATGTTGTGCTGGAATTAAATCCTGTCAACAATTGTCTTCATGATGAGATGGTTTCAGAGCGTCTGTTGGCTGACTCCAGATTATGAATTTACATCCCCCATTCAAAGTCTCTGTATAGAGACAACACTGGGCACTTAAATGCCAACTGTCATCACAAAAGTCCATTTTGCTTCTTTTTCCTTAGCAAGCATTTAAATTGTTGTAGTCTTGTTTTGAATATACGAATTACACATTGAGGCTGACTGACCCATAAGTGTGAAACGGCTGCAAAATAGAGATTTATTCAGGAGGTGATGTGATGTTTAGTGGTTGGAGAGCACTTCAGCTAAAACTGGATGGTAGCTAGAAATACACTCAGAGTGGTGCTACACCCAGACCGCAGCTTTTTACTGTGCTTATTATAATAAATCACTGCTTCTACTGTTACAGGTACAAACACACAGCTACAGGGGTGAGGAGTACACTGTCCCTTATTGAGGGGTACCAAACACACACACACAAAAACACACACTAGGCACATCCAGACCAGAGACCAGACACAGAATACGATGAAAGGATTATACTCTATATGAAATATGGGTTGGGAATGTCCCGAGTTGGATGGATGGATGGAGGAATGGATGGAGGAATGGATGGAAGAATGGATGGATGGATGGAGGAATGGATGGATTAATGGATGGATGATAGATGGATGGATGGATGGATGGATGGACACAACAAATGGACAGAACAATTGGGAGGCTTCTGTCTCTAATCCCCATCAACCTGCTAAATTTTATCCAAGTCAGATTAGATTAGATCAGATTACAACAGTCCAAGTTATCACTCTGACAGGTGGACCGATAGAAACCATTTCTTTACATTACACCCATTTACCTTTGTACGGGTTCAATAAAGAAACAATATGATGGAATTTTGATTTCCAAATTGTACTGTTTGCTACCACACATACAATGAGTAAATAAATATCAGGAATAATGAATATTTCTGATATTTATCACCTTTATCCTCCAAGTCATTTTGCTTCATCTTCATCATCATCATCACCATCAGTTTATCCCTGTGTGTAACATGGATATTCCAGACTTCATGCTGCTACTCCATTTGAATGTGTAACATGTTTCAGCCTCCCCAAGTGCAGGAGCGTTTCAAGGTCAAATTAGATACTCACAGGGTCATCAGGCGCTTCTGCTGCTGCTGATGTTGCTGATAGTGTGCGGCTACCGTCTTACGTCATACTCCCACCACACCACACACCACACCTCGCCAGGTTTAAATAGGAAAATAATACACCCATAGATCATCGTTTTCCATTAGCTTTGGCTCACTATGATACATTCACACAGTGGGTTAACTGATGCCCGAGGAGATAACAGTGTAGGTTGAAGCAAGGAATCGTCTACACTCTTCCGTTCATTCCCTTGGGGTGGTCACGGTTGATGCATCATCCTGAGTGATGAACGATAGCACAATGTTCAAAAGTAGCTCAGAAGCCTGCGGCATGTTTTCATGTCAAGTCTAGGTCAGCTGAAGTAAAAGCACCAATACTAATTAGTCACCCAAGAAACGGCCTTACATCTCTTTTGGGAATGCTGCTATTCACAATTTTCCAAGATGAGATCCGCCCACACCCCAAATGAGAGAGACAGCCACCCGTAGAAGACTCCTCTGGTGCCCTATGCTGCCGATGGTTGACCGCAACCAGGGTACGTGACTCATTAAACCGAGCCAGGTACCATCACATCCTCCACAGAAGACAGTCAATCAGACACAAAGCACACGGAGCTGGGGATTCTACTTTCAACCTGAATAAAAGCTGTGTCTGACTGACCCATAACACTGGAGAGTCCTCTGTCTAACACTGCTGTCTTTGAATTAGTCCACACGGACCTATATGTGCTATAAACCTTGACACGAGTTGTTCTGGGTCGCACAAGTACCCAACACAATATGATGTGTAGGATTTTTCACTTAAGTTGGGGAAAGTGTTACGGTCTGTTCTACTATCTCCGAGCGGTTGTGCCGTGCTGTATGAGGTCACCAGGCGGACACAAATCAGTTTTCCGAAGCGGTTTCCTCCGCTTACTCTGAACCGTGAACTGTAGTTATCACAAAGGAATTCCAGTGTTACGTCGCTAAGCTTTCCGGGGGGGACTAAATGCCCCACTCAAATCACGCCGCCTCGCAATCAACATCACCCACTTGCAGTGTGAGTGTAGCTTGTGTGCGTCACGTCATGTGACACGGCTGAGTTTGAGATGGTGAATATGGCCTTTGATGGATATATTGATTATATGGATGCTGCTCATTTGCTGATATCCACCACAACCAAAGGCAGGGCCAAGATATATGGCTGCTTAATGCTTTGACTTTATAGTCTATCATAGTGTTTTTCACAAAAGAAAGCAGGAAGACCTGGGATTTGTTTACCCTCCTACCACAGTTGAATCCTCACACATGGTTTAATCTGTATTTGAAATTTAGCACCAAGTCAGCCAACACCTCAGACTCTCAATGGTCTAATTAGACCACAGAGAATATTTTTTATGGACTAAAAACTGGAAACCTTCATAAGTGGTTCAATATCACAACTCGGAACTTTTCTTTTTAACTCGAGCTACTTTGTGCCTAGGGAGAGGAGAGAACGTTCAGAATTCAAGAGATTATTGCAACCATCACTAAAATAACAAAATTACGCTTTCTGCTCCCCACAAACCACACCTGTCATAAAATACAGATAGCGTAAAAAGAGGAAAGTATGAGAAAAAGAGTATGAATCACAATGTGCAGACAATACAAATATAACGAGAAATAATGTATGTTAGTAAAACAATATTTCTTCTTTACTTCTCGGGTATTAAAATGTGAGTTGCACAACACATTAAGTTTCAACTGTGGACGTCATCATAAATACAATTATATGTAGCACAGAGTATGATACAACCGAATACAGCTATATAAAGCACAGTATGACGCATCACAAGGGAAAGCCTGTACAGTGGCAACCTAAACAAACACAGATTTCAATAAGTGGCAGCTGTGCTAAGAACATTGCCAGCTGCTTATTTGGGGAGGAATTGGAACAGGGAGAGATTGTGAATCTGCTGCTGCTGCTCAAGGGCACGGAAAGGTTTGGGGTTTTCAAGGCTCTCCGGATCTTTTTGTCATCGATTGGAAAGACTGATGATTCTGTGTTACTGTCACATCTGGGGCTATGCAGCAGACTGGAGCAGGGTGCCGATGAATGAGCACTCAGAGAGGCGGAGAGCAGAAAGTTACGCAGCCGTCACCACAGGAGAACAAGGCCAAACGCTTGACACGCAGCGCATCAATGTGATCGAGATATAAACGTGTATTAGTGTAATTGTGATTGAATATAACTGGATAAAACATCTACCCTCGTTAGATTACAGGGATTAGGATTAGTATGTTATTCTGGTATAAATGCTAGTTGTGAATCAACATTGATTATAGTTTTGATTGAAATTTTAACTGGTAAACATGTTATCAACATGAAGGAGGGACAATAATGCACCAAAGATTTTAATGAATATAATTTGCACAGCTCACCTCAACTCTCTGAGGATGGTATCAGTGGGTTGGACTGTGTGTCTCTAAATGAGGTTTTAAAGCCATTAGTCGTCTGCTCTCCTGACGCATGAAGCGATACTTCGTGTCCAAGATTCTGAACAAACCAAGGACAGTAATTCTATTCAAACTATTTGTACTTTTAGGACTCCATCTAACTTTAAATTACCTTGTGGAACCTAACTGGGTAGATAATGCAGGAAGCTCTGAGGCCACGGTGAATCCCATCAGGCTGCTGAACAAATATTGCCCTTTAATTGAGTTGCTGCCCCTGCTGCAGTTTGTACACACACTCACAAACATTAAGTGCCACATATCACAAAACCCCTGTATTCCCCCGTAATTGAGGTGGCTTTGCAGTAAGAGGGGAATAAAAAAAGAGATGAATTAATTAAATATCCAGGCAGCACCGGCCTTCAAATCCCTTCAGGCATTGAGTGCAAAAATGTATTAGGTAGAAATTAATAAAACTGGGTAATGTTCTGCATCGAGTGGCCAAAACCACAAAGGCCATGTCCTCCCCATGTCTTTAACACACACTGGGAAATAGCCAGCAAGGGAAGATTTGAAGGGTCAAAAAGGAGGCCGGGACTCAGCTGTCCCTGAAAGTAAGAGAGCAATAAACCATGCAGACTGTGAACAGTGTCCTTGAAACCCAGAAAAGACCGCACCTTAGCAACATTTTCAGGATGATAAAAACAGGACTGAACCACATTATCAGACTTCTTAGACTCATGTTGGACACAGTCGCAGAGATGAATCGCCACTGATTGCAGCAATTGAAATCAGCGGTATGTATTTGTTATATAATTTGGACTCATAATTTCATTTAAAAACACATAGAGTTGACAGTCATCTGCATAATAAAGAATGTTGTGTTGTGCTGCGTACGGACGTGACCTCGAGGCAGCCTTTACAAAGAACACCCATAACCCTGCTTGTCGACAAATAACTGTGTGATTATACCTAAACAGAAAACCAGAACAAACAGAATGAATGCACCGACGTGTAATTGCCTGCTGAAACCTTTGCAACAACACCTTAGCTATAAAGTTGTGATCCAATTGAGATTCTCTCCTTTAAAACCCATACAGTGAAAAACACCTTCCAATTGAAAAGCAGCGTCACTCAGGCCTGAAAATGTCTTTGATACACAAACAAGAGTGACCTGTGCGGAATGATGAGGAGGTGGTCCTGGGGTGTCTGGGGCATTGTGTGTCTTCTCATCAGCAAAAAGGTGGAATTTGAACAGTACAACAGAGGGAAGATCAATAGTCCAATAATGCGGGTGTTTTTTCACAACCAAGTCCTCCATAAACACCGTGAAGCATTCCTCCTTTAAAGTCAAACAAATAAATGAGGAGTGTTACACTAGCTGGATACAAACGCCTCCTCTTAGCAACAATTTCTTGAAGTATTTGCATTCATAAGAAGCATTCTTGACTACAAAAGAGCTTTAAAAGCATATAGATCTGCTCAATGCCATTAGAGCTCTGGCATTAGGATGTCAACACAATTAAGCCAAATTGTGTGAAAGTGGTGAAATTCTAACATTCTCACCAGGCAGCAACCAAAGGGGAGGGAAGGCAATGGAAGAATAAGGAATACATTAGAGTGCCTTATGTTGATTCACTCCGTGATCCTGGATTCATCTGCTCCTCAAAGGAGAAAATCATCTGTTACTGGAAGCACCCAAATATGGGTAATGAGTTCATCTAATCTCATCTAATCTCATCTCATCTCATCTCGTCTCATCTCATCTCATCTAATTTCATCTAATCTAATTTAATTTAATCTAATCTAATCATATATAATATGATACAATATAATATGCACTGCATGTCCACATTACGTTTTTTTTGGGTTTTTTTTTTTATGAATGAATGAATGAAGTAATGGTACTTCTACTCTGTGACTAATAATAATGGAATAATCAATGATAGCCTATACAAGAATAGTAAGAATAACAAGAAAAATAAGAATAATTAGAATGATAAGAATAACAGGAATAATAAGAATAAGTAGAATAATAAGAAAAATAAGAATAATTAGAATAATATGAATAGTAATAATAATGAGAATAATAAGAATAATGAGAATAATAAGAATATAATCAATTGTCAAATAAAACCCACACCCTTGGTTGGTTTGGTACTTTTTGCTCCTTCTGCACATTTTTCATGCTGTTTTAACTGTTTCTTTGAATTCTTCACTGGTTTCATTCAATCACAAACTTTCTGATTGGGACTGTCAATGCAGAGACCTTTGTCATTGAACTCAAGAATGCAATTATGCTGCATAATTTCATGTAGCTCAACTAATCAATTGCTCAGGTGGGAACTAAATGAACCAATGAGGCGTTAACATGATTAATGTATCTGGGATATGGCATCTGATGTTGGATTTATGGACACATGTATGAAGAAACCCCCCCCGATCTCTACCATCTGTTGCGTAGAGATGAATTTGTCCTCTACATTTATTCAACTCTGTTCTACTCTGTTCTCAGTCCCATCTTACAAAACAATAAGTGGACTTTAATGGAGTGTTAGGAAGTCATCCAGTGTTTATTGAGATGTCAATATAGTTATCAGTGCGCATCATTCAGTGTTTATTTACTGTCTACTTGTAAATGGGTGTGACATAATGGGAAACAGGGGACATTTTAGACCTTTATTGGAAGAAAACAAGAAGAAACACAAAAAAAAACAGAGAACAAATTCCGTGGGGGTTACCAGTCACAGAATAACAGGACACAAAATGCCATGTCAGCAGAAAGAGGCTTTTTAGATACAAAGATGTATCATAATTTCAGCATTATTTCCGCTCAATGTCCCAGAGGAGCAGAGGAAAGTTCAAGCAAGGACACGTGTTTTAATTGCTGTGGGAAGTTGAGGGTTGGACTGAGTGATACCAGAGCTGGAGGATCAAACACGGCTCTGTTCTAGGGATCTGGGGACACATTTTCCGAAAAACCCACAACATGTAGCTTTGAGGCGATCAGTCCCCAAAGTATTTATGAAAGCCCCTCATCAGTGTTGTGCCAAATGTGCCTTGCTGCTTCTTAGATGGTGATGGTGATGGTGGAAATAATGCTTCCTCCATGAAACTTCAAATCAAGATTGGATCCAAAAACACCTCTGTTATGAATAAAAAACACATTTAAGATGTACAAAGTATGAAAATATACAAATAAATAAATAAACAATCAACCCACTGATTTGATCACTAAAATGAAAAAAATAAGCTGAACTGTAATTGAAATGCAGAGCAAACAGTACAATGTCTTTTTGGTGAAAACATAGAGCTCAGACTAGAAAGGACAAGATAAAAAAAAAATAACACACACCATCTCTGCCGGTAATGACAGTATTTTATTCAAGGGCATTTCATCAAGGTGAATGCTTGAGCTCTGGCAGAGCCCTGATCATTTTGTGAACCTTAAGCCTGTCCTGAGTTACATTTAAGCAATCGTTACTTGTTTTGATTTTTAGCCCAAAGAGAATGAGACTGATCCATGAAAACATTGGGAGGAATGGTGAGAGGCATTTTTAGCTTTCCCACAGCTAATCTATGCTGACCTATTGATTGGCTGAAAGCTCAGATGTAGGCTGCCGAAAAAAGACAGATTATAGATTTATAGCAGGAGGACTACAGATATCCACATTTGTAGAAACATTTGTAGTATCTATCTATCTATCTATCTATCTATCCATCCATCCATCCATCCATCCATCCATCCATTCATTCTGTCCATCCATCGGTTCAGGTGGAGTTTTCTGTGTGCAGTGTGGAAAGTTTTCTGGTAGGACAGCTGATTGTTGGGGTTGAATTGCCTGTTAAGATGTATATAGAGGTTGATAGATTTAAGCAAATAATAACTGATGGGATGATAGCAACAACATAAAGCTGTCCGCAGCAGCAACTGCTTTCAAAGACAATTTAATTCAAAGACAATTTGAAGAAGCAGCAACTTGATGTTTTATATGAGGGAAAACATCGTGTTGCTTGTGAAACAGCTTTAACCGCAGGCCGTGGGCTATGTGGTCCTGTCCCAGCGTCAAATTCAACATATAAATAGACAGGTTGAGCACCTATATTAACTGTTGAAATGGTGCTGGTGCTGTCTGTTAGTTTAAAGTTTTACAGATCTTGAGCCCAGACATTGGTAAAAAGTCTGTGAGGTGTACTTAAACCAAACACAATGTCTGTTATTCTGTCCACGTAGGTGATTGCTGGGTATCAACCAGTATCAGTATCAGTATCCTCCATAACAGCCGGCTGCTAACAAGGTGAACACTAAATTGGGCCTTGTTCTAACATTTTTTTAAACTTTTTTAGCTTTAAAATTCACAATCAAATGCATCATATGAGTCCCGTCCTACATTTTGAATGGATATGTAATGATGGGCTACATGACATAAGCTGCTGCCTGGACAAAGTGTTATTTCCTCTCATAGAGGATGCAGTGGGTGCAATGAAATCTAAGGCTGCACATGGTGGAGCACATCAGGAGCACACTGGAAGGAGAGGAGACGGAGTGTGTGGAACACTCGTCAAAACAGTGGGCCGAGGAGCAGGCAACGGGGAGGAGATAATGTATCTCTCAGAAGCACACTTTGCTATAGCGATATTCAAGAAGAAGAGAGAAGACACAAGGGTACACAAAACAAAAAGAAATTAGACCGATCCCAGGTTAGAGAGAACACTTCCTTTACATGTTTGTCCTTCCACCTCTTTCTCTATGTAAATAGTGAAATCGATCCCATTTTTTCCTATAATTAATAATTGATTAATAGACATGATGATCCGTAGTGAATTCTGCAGCATAAACAATGTTTGGACCGAACTGATTGGATAATTTCGGTGCTCTGGCAGAGTGTTTTGTTTACGTGATGGCGGCACAAGATAATATGGTGAATTCCAATCAATAACAGATTAAAAACGATCTGAAAGATGAGAGGTGGACTGCTTGGCTTCGTGTCCATTCATCAACTGTGCTGTTTTTCATAGTCACGGTTTGACACATCCAGCAGTTTCAAAACTTGGGGGTGGATGAGCATCAAACACCCGCCCTTTAGACTCTCAGCTGTGAAATCTCCATCGGAGCTATGAGAGTTAATGAACAACCTGCTGCCTTTCACATTAATTGCTGACTCAGCGTGTGCAGAGAGCGCACTCCATACAATATTGTTCCTTCGCCTAACGTCCTTTGCCCGTGTTTACATTGTCTTGTAAGTTAGCAACAATCTGTGACAGCTGTGCGAAACAAATAACCAAAATAAAGAATTCTTTGCTTATCTCCTTACAGGCGTAATACAATATAAGCTTAAATACACCCCAACAATACACAGTCCAATTTTTTTGATAAGGGCCTCATGAGTATCTTCTCTCATACTGTCAACACTTTCCTCCAACAGATTGGGAGGATGAGGCTCAGCAGGAAAAGTACACAAATCCCTGATGTTGGGAGTCCCTGATGTGAGATCCCAATAATGTGCGAACATTCCCCTTTGAGGAGATTGGACTCGGGCCACTGAACTGAAAATCTAATGATCCACCATCAGGGATGGTGGGAATAAACAGCTGTACATGAAAAATCTCCTTGTAGATGGATGTCCCTCCATGCTTCACTGTAAGAGTAAACGCCAATGCCAGTTTATCAAAACGGTTTCTAAATTGAATTTATGAGGTTTTCATGCATACACACGCCTGTTCTCTACGCTGACACTGCAGGACGGTGAGCACTGGCCCACTTTGAGCCAAGTCCATCCATCCATCAATTTTCCGCTTATTCAATTTCAGGTCACGTAGGCAGCATGCCAAGCGGAGCAGCACAGATTTCCTTCTCCCTGGCTGGGCACGTTCTCCAGCTCCTCATGGGGTTCCCAAGACATTCCCAGACCATAGATAATCTTTCCAGTGCATTCTGGTCTCCTCCCAGGTGAATGTGTCTGGAATAAACGCCTCTCAGGGAGGCATCCTGATTAGATGTCCAAACCCCCACAGCTGGCTCCTTGGTGTGAAGGAGCACCAGTTGTACTCCAAGGGCGAGTCGTAAGAGCAAGTCCCGACTCAGTCCGCTATACCCAGAGCTCATTACCATTAGTAAGAGTCGGAAGGTAGATTTGTCAGCTGTGTCTGCAAGCCGTCCTTGAATCGCTACATTTCCAAGCTGGAGCGGTTTGAATGCCTGCGTGATGCTGGGAGCCATGTTGTCGCCCAAGGCTAACTGTTCCTGTGTGATTCACCCGACTAAGTGCTTCATATTAATCAGACTTAAGAAAGAAAGAATAGTAATTAACTGATCCCCGTAGGGAAATTATTTCTCTGCATTGAACCCATCCTAACACACACACAAGCAATGGCAGGAGTGCTCAGCCTAACACACATGTTTCTGTGGATGGGGGAGCAAACCCACACAGACTCTGGGAGAACATGCAGACTACACACAGAGAGGTCTGGTGGTCAACCCCAGGAATCGAACCCACAACCTTCCTGCCCATAACACAGTCGTACCGACACCTGACCTCAATACTGGCAATATGTGGAATCTCATATACATGAAAGAGGACACTGTCACAGGGTTAGTATTACTCATCCGCTCCGTCAGAGGACTCCAGTATTTTCTCCACCACTGAGCTGGAAAAATATATAATGTACTGTATAAACCGGTAAACCCTCTCCCATATCTTCAATAAGCTTTTTTCTATATGAGAGAAAAAAAGAGACGTGCTTCAAATGTCAGCTATGAAATATTGATCTCAGAATTGTATGGATTATTAGAATTCATGGATTTAGAATTAGCATATATACCACCTGAGAGTAAAATTTCAGCTATACTGTACATGTAGCGTTTGATTTTCACTATAAAATCAGAACGTTACCGCCGCCCAACATATCTGGAGAACAGTTTGGAAAGATATTAATGCAAAGCTCTGCAGTCTCAGGAATAACAAACGTACGTTCTGTGGAGTTTTTAGATTGAGGTGGAGGCAAACATCTGCGAATGGCATCAAGTATAAGCAGCTGTAGGAAAAGGCAAAGATGTAAAGGCAGAATACATTTCTTATCCTGCAGGAAAACTTTGTTCTGAGCATAATAAGTAAGATTTAGATTGGAGAATAAAGCAGAGCGGCAGAAAGGTAGAAAAAGCATCCAAGTGAGGATGAGGAAGAAACCTTTAAAAGTGACACACACGCACACACACACGCATGCAGGGACGCTAACAGAGCATACATCAGGGAAAACAACATGAAACATCTTTACACAATCAATGAGTCAGCACACACCACAGGCCATATAGGCTTAAACTGTGATTATAATTCCCTCTCAGTATAAGATCGATAAAACTAATTATTAAAGCCCCGTGTAGTTCATTGTAATCTATTACTACGATTTAATGGCACGCTGAGGCGTTTAATAAATAGATAAAGACTATAAAATTCCAACACG
Source organism: Brotula barbata (assembly GCA_900303265.1). Lineage (NCBI taxonomy): Eukaryota > Metazoa > Chordata > Actinopteri > Ophidiiformes > Ophidiidae > Brotula > Brotula barbata. The sequence goes on along the minus strand of OMNV01020391.1, from coordinate 8,404 downwards.
CAGCAGGTTTGCACATGATTTGACACTCACTTTTAATCTCTTCACTTTCACACATATAAACTGACCATAATGTCTTCATTAACATATTTAAGTCCTTACGTTCTCATTTTATAGACACGTCGGGGACAATGTTTGCCCTTCATTTGGTACAAGTGATGGAGGAGAAGAATCATTTAGGCCCATATCCCCACCAAGGCCAAACCCATATAGTCAAAATTAGTGTTGATCTTGATAATAAGATGATTTACAAATATGTAAGCAACATCATGATTTATACAACCACCTGCACGCCATTCAAATGTCTCAATTTGAGTGTGTGTTGCGTGATTCAGGCGTGATTCAGAAATCCTTCCCTTTGAGATTGTTGTCTTGACATTTACAAAATAATGAAAATAATGATCTCACAATGCTGATATTTTTTTTTATCTGGATCCACACTATTAAGGGTTGAGAGGCTAAGTAAATCTAATGTAATCTAATCCTCCCACCCCAAGGTTGATAAAAATCATATCAGAACACTTTAATCATCCAATCAACAAAAAAAAGTGAAAGAGCTGGATTTCAAATATTTTCTGCTTTTCTCCTTTCAGGGATTTACTCAAGAATTGAAAAGGAAGAAATGTCTATCTGGAGTGCCTTACTAACGCCTGTGAATTCCCTTTATTCATTTATAATTGAATCATTCAAATAGCCTCACCGCAATGTGTCTGCACATGACTGATAGCATTAAATATTCAGTCAGCTGCCCTATACATTACTTATGAACAAATGTTAATAGAAGAGCTCATTTGCATCCAGCTTTTGCCAGATTCTTGAACTTAAGGTCAATGTATAGATATCACACAATATTTTGCATGACATCGAGGGACGTGGGAGAGGATGAATTGTACGAAGCGTATGACAGCATATTATTCATTTGCATGTCATGTCATGCTAACGTACTTTGATTTTTGATTGTCTTCCATATGCCATCATTGATCATAAAAAGCTCCTCATTCATTCCAGGCTGCAAAAACATGAGTGAAACCACTACGAGTGATACTATTATTCCATGAAATCATGGCAAAGATCCACACAGGAGTTCACCTCTGGAGCTTATTTCCATTTCTCTGACAAGATCAGCATCAAAATGATTTATCGCCAACGTAATTCCATTACTTATTACCAACTTTCCTTGTGTACGGGTATTTTTTTTACAGTGCTCAGCATGGCTCAAAGTGCCTTTGTAGTAAACTTTTTTAGGTGTCGTAAGAGGAGGGGAAATTGATTCTTGCTCGGAATCTGACATTCAGGCATAAAATAAAAGTCCTCTGCTGTACTGAACACCATTAAGATGGAGCTGTAGTCAGGCAGAAATCATTAGGAGAATGTATTTCTCCAGCAATGTTGTCATGATTCCAAATAATTTATGTGCATGCCTCGTATTGAAATATTACTACAAGAAGATTAAAAGTAAGCTCCAGTATGTAACCGTGATGCTAATTAGAGGCAGGTTAGAGCTTCGAATGCACAAAATTCTGGCTTGTTTCCTGTTTCCTTCCATTTCAATGCACCTTTTGGCTCAAGGGTAATCATATTCCTACATCTCTTATACCCATTAATCTGGAAATACTACGGAAATGCATCACACATACACATCAATACACCCGCAAACGAGCTAGAGGCTAAGACAGAAAAAATAGAATTTCTTACGTGGTTTGCCATTTTCCGTTTTATTGCAAACGATGTCATCTTACAAGGCCGCCACAGGCATCAGGACCAATTTATTAATTTGTTGCCTATTCTTGAGTTTTCAGGTATAATGTGACCGAAAGTGTTCCAATTCAGGCCAACCAACCAACAAAACAAAAAGCAACGCTGCCTTACACATTAAGTATATTCTCTGTCTCAGCCAGCAGCCAGAGTGAAACCAACAACCTGTCAGGTCCGCACAGATACGGCTCAAGTCATGGGCTAACAAGCTGGGAGACACGGTGGTAGAACTAATTGGAGGACATGGGAGAGCTAATGAGTGGGAAAAGAAAAGAGAGGTGCTGCAGAATGAAGACGGGGTGAGACAAGTGTGATGGAACAATGAGGGTATGGAGGACTTTTATGTTATAGGAGTCCAGTCTGTGTGTGCTAATATGGATCAGAGCTCAGAAATTTGTAAAGATATTTACTTTCTGTACAGGCTGACTGTGTACTTTAACTGATACCTTATACATTTTAAAAAGTCTGGCTATTTGTTTGTTTTTTTGGGGGGGTTGAGATGTTGGGTTTGGCTCTAAAAGCCAAAATGTAGCCCTATTGTAGCTTTCTTGCCCTTTACTTTTAATAATTCAGGTCGGTCCTCGAGTGATGTTGCAGTAGGTGCAAGGCTGAGTAAATCACGAGCTGCAAAAGGAAAACAACTACCGAGAGTTCTACTTTCTGAAAGGGCTTTGATTTATGAGCGTTTCAATTCTACAAACATTTTTCATCCAACTGAGATTATGGTTGTAAATTTGTTCCCACGTCTTCTGCTCAATCAGTAATGGTACATTTTTTAATGTATGCCTAGACGGTTATAGCTTTTACTCTGCAATCAGAGGTTTAGAAATGATTAATCATCTAATTTCACCCTTCAGCACTATTGCCAGCATCATCATCTTCAGGTTGTGGGTCTGAAACGGTTGAAAATATGTCAAAATGCCTGCATCAGCTTCATTTTTTGGGATAATTTTGGGGTTACAGTTGCTGATAAATCCCCAAAAATCAAACATCTGGAGTCAGATCGGTATCTCCCTCAGACAGACAGACCAACATTATACAAAATATAAATTGACAACGAGGTTGACTGATAATCATCATTACCATTATAACGCTGCAGTTTTAGCATCCAAATGTAATGTTGTACTTGCGAGATGTATTGTGGTGTATTTTCTTGTTATTTTACCAGTTGCCTTTTTCACACAGCTTATCAATGATAAGGCTGACACACAAAGAAGAAGAATGTGAGAAAACAGCTCCTATATGCAGAAAACAATCGGCCTTTTGGAAACAAAAGTGTGACCTCAGGATTTCATGCATAGCATTATAATGGTGCAGAAGAGACAGAAACAGATGAAAACGATAAAAACAACAAATATAAACAAAGTGCTGTCTCAGAGGAACAAGCCCACATCAAATCCCAGTGTTAAGTCCTCCAAGCAATGATCCATGATGAGTCATAAGTGTCTGTGGGTACTGTAGAGCAGATACAATGTCAAGAGGAGATGAAAAAAAAACAGAAGGACAGACGGGGACACAGCACATGGATGCTTTTTATTTTGTCGTGTCTTTGAATGCTCTTCAGGTGTGTGTCTGCAAGCTTAATCGAGGAGGCAGCGAGAAAGAGAGAGAGAGAAAGAGAGAGTCATTATTCACTATATTAGTTAGCACATACTGTATTTAAAACGAGATGAAATCAGCTCCGGGTCTTTTTGATTTTTTGGAGTCGTGCTAGTCCAGTGGCTGAAACAGTAAAATGCCATATGGTGACACTGAGAACAGGTCAATCGGGAAAACGATTAACACCTTGGGAAACATGAGACAGAACATCAACAGAAATTGCTTTGCTTTTGCAGCCAATATCATACAATGCAATAAATGTCACCAGTAATTGCTTTTAACACCCACGACGTGCAAACTCTTATCATCTTAATAATAATAATCACACATAGAGCGTGTGATACAAGATAAGTCAATGTGTTGCGTCAAAAGGGTCAAAAGCTTTGAATGAGACTCACGCTCGCTAAATGCCGAGCAAGAGTAATGAATTTTCAGTTTATTTTAGTGACGCTGCTGCAGAAACAACTCTTCGAACGAGCGTGAACGGGTTAAACGTGTGCGGCGTGTGTGTTTAGGCAGGCTGACGTATTTTTGGAAGGCAGGTGAGTTATATGTTATGGTGAGAGGGATGGAATGGGGATGTAAACAGCGATAAGGCTGTGCTGGATGCTGAGGAGGGGATCAGCCTCCCCGGGTCTGCAGGGCTGATTAAGTGGGATGATGAGGTGCTCTGTGCTTCATTTGGCCGTAGACTTCCTCTGAGCTGAAGTCTTTGAAGCAGATGGCTCCTATGTGGGCATCGCCTGCAATACTTCTTTTGCATACACCGATCAGCTGGTTTAAAGAGCAAAAAAAATCCACATTACCATTTTAGCAATGCACTCAAAGGTCCTGGTCACCTCTTCTGCTCTCAGTTGAAACCCACGAGAAGTTTACCTCCTGTGCTGACCTGTTTTTCACACTGGCTACTACAGCAAACACTCAGTGGAATTAGTGGAATTGCCCTTCTTCTCTCCGAGTCATCGTAAATCACTAATGTGAACCAATAAAAATGCTTTCCCACTCCTCCCGTGCTCTCTGCTTCCAGGCAAGAACATTTTGTTTGGACTGGGAACAATTCTTGGTTGGATGCAGTTTACAAATTTGAACATCCTGCAGCCCAGTGTCAATATGAGGATCAGAACTTAGTACCACACATCGATCAAAATCTCACCAGAGACATAAATAACCACGTGAAGCAGTAAAGGTATTCCCTTCTTGAGGTTATATCTGAATTGCAGGCGTTTTATTTTGACACTGTCAGACAAACTGTTGTCCCGGTAGGTCCATCAATCCTTTGATGACACGTGAGGTTAAAATAATAAACCCTAAACAGAGATAAGTGGACAGCTGGGTTGCGGTTTAATTCAAGACCTTGAGAGGTTCATCACCTCATCACGATCATGCTGCACAGGGGCCTGAGCACACACAAGTAACAAGGCAACTAAGAGGCACGCCGCTGTGAGCCATTCATCACGGAATCCAGTCCAATGCCTGGCCAAGGCCTGTGACAGCACCCTGGGGACGGAGCGTCCGTTTGAACTGGGAAAGATTGCTTGTTCCACGCTCTGGGAAGTTCAGTCTCAGCATGTCAAATGCACGATTAATCCTCTGATGCTGCCATGAAAGAGGGTTAACATCGGCCCGGCAACAATGTGCTGAAGCTGCAGTGACTTCAAAGGGCGTCTCATGCATGTAGAAGAGAAAGACAGTCAGTCGTAACTGACTATGGATGTTGCAGAGACCTAATGAGATCCACCATGAGGAAGAAGCTCGTTTTTTACATCCCCCTCAGATGATTTTTGAAAGCATCATTTCAGCCAAGCGGGGACTGGCGCCATGTTTTCACCTTCATAAATCTGTTAGAACACCAATGCTCTTCAGGAGCATCGGGCAGGTATCACAAAACTGCAGTAAAGTGCTGTTTCATAGTGATGCAAAGCTGAACTTTCTCTAAAGCATCAGCCAGACACATACATTTTCCACTCCTCTCACATGATTCAGGATGAAACGAAGTGCCGTGGGGTAAAGAGAACCGCCATCATTCCGCCGTTAACCACCCATCGTTCATATCCACCCACGTTCCACGCAGCCATCATAAACAATAAAACCCCACTGAGTCGTGAATCTCAGAGGTGGAATGATGAAAAAATGCAAATCACAGTCTTCTCTTTACTTTTATTTAGACTTCAAACGTATACTGGACGTTTTGTCAGTCGGCCACATGGCTTCTTCTTTAGTTCTATTTCTGGTCACACATAGGTGAAGGATGATTTTGGGCCCTCCCACAAAAGCAATCACATTTCCGCTGAATTATAAATGTAATTTGTTTACTGATCACAAACAGATGGCGGTAAGTATATTATTATTATTATTATTATTATTATTATTATGATTATTA
>OMNV01020388.1:0-17559 GCA_900303265.1 Brotula barbata | reverse complement strand
TTAAAGCGGATGACAGACCAGCTGCTCTGGCTGATCGAAGTGTTTCCACTACTGAGAGCAATGCAGTCTCGGTAGAGTGCCCGCTTTTGAAGCCAGATTGATTAGTGTCATGTAGTTTATTCTCTGAAAGAAAATCAGAGACTTGGTTGAACACTGCGCGCTCAAGTGTTTTGGACAGGAAGGACAGGAGTGAAACCGGCCTATAATTTTCAACCTGAGATGGGTTGAGTGTGGGCTTCTTTAGTAGTGGGGTGACCCGTGCCTGTTTAAAAGCTGTGGGGAACACACCCGTTGTAAGTGAGGCGTTGATGATGTGTGTGATTAGCAGGGATGAGCGTGGGTGAGATGGCCTGCAAGAGTTTGGATGGTATGGGATCCAGACTACAAGTAGTAGGACGAGGATCAAGAATGAGTTTGGAGACTTGCTCCTCTGTGACGTTGTTAAATGATGGGAATGAGACCCTGATGGTTGGTGGCAGTATGCTGAGTTGGACAGGCTCAGGGAACTGATTACTGATGGCCGAAACCTTATCAGTAAAGTGTGATGCAAAAAGGTCTGGAGTGAGCGAAGCTGAGGGTGGAGGTGGTGGAGGGTTGAGGAAGGAGTTAAAAGCTGAAAATAATTTCCGAGCATTCTTGGTGTTGTTGATTTGCTCTTGATAATATGTTGTTTTAGCCGTTTTTAGTTAGCAATTAAACTCTTTAACCATTATAGATGAAAGAACCCCTGTAGGGAAATTATTTCTCTGTATTTAACCCATCCTAACTACAGAGAACAGTGGGGAGCACTCACATGCAAACACACACACACACACACACACACACACACACACAAGCGACCCGGGACCAACACCACATCTTCCACCTGTATGTTTTTGCGGGTGGGGGTCACCCACACAGACACGGGGAGAACATGCACTCTTCACACAGAGAGTTCTATGGTGTGATGTGAAACTCACACTCACTTTACATTTGCTGTGACAGCAAACAATCGTGCAACTTAATCAATGTATGGGTGAATGAGGTGCAGCTGAAATATGGAGAGGAGTGTGTAACGCAAAACGATATCCGAAGGACGACAAAAAGTGGTACGACTGGTGAGAGGGAAGAGGGATGATGTCCACACAAAAGCAGGATTCACTAATTGGCGAGTAATTTTTGCACTTTTTCATCTTGCAAAGCTGCCATAAGTACAAGCCAAGCTCAGTTGCCATGGAAACTAATGCTGCAAGGTCACATTTACCTAACAACCATAACCATTTACAACCATTTATCCAGCACATCTCCGATTCAGGTTCCTTTACAAAACAACAGAACAGCTAGAAATACTCACGCCATCTGAATTTTACCACTTAAGCAGCATTATTCTGTGCAATAATAGTAACAATTGTTTGTGTTTACAGTTGGAATCATTTTTTATTGCTTAGCGTGTTTTTTTTCTTCTGTCTATTAAAATATTGATTATTGTATATTTGTGCCCAGAAAGGTCATTTACCCTGAATCACTGTGTGAATGTTGGAAAGTTCCATCCTCTATTCACGATACAACCCTGAACAGGAAGTCTTTACAATCGTGTTTGTTCTGTTTTGTGATTAGCTGCCGTGAGACTCCAAGAGATGCTGAAAAACTGTCGTCTCCCAAATGAATTTCTGCTGCCCTTTGACCCTCGCATCAAATGTGGAAGGATTCTGGTAAGCATACATATATAATGAACTTTTATATTTCATTTGAATGGGTCTTTGCATGTCGGTTTATGAATAGCCATAGAGATGCAACCAAACATGTCTACAGGGCAGGGACGATGGATTTATATTTGTTTGTATATATATATATATATAGTATATATTTGATGAAAATGGTTGCCTCAGAGTTTTAGGGGTCAATTGAACTGAGATCATACATTTTGTATAAAATGACCTTCTTAAATCTTGCACATTTGTTCTAAAATTCAGCTGATTTTGATCTCATCGTTCCTCATCCCTCTCATCCAGCTTGACAAATGCAAAGTGATGGCGTCTAAGAAGAAGCCTCTGTGGCTGGAGTTCTCGCCCATGTCGTCGCCCATCCCTGCTTCGCCTGTGGGGATCATCTTCAAGCAGGGGGACGACCTCAGACAGGACATGCTAATCATTCAGGTGAGAGGGATTTCTGGATTATTGAAGCTATCTTGTGTTGTTGGTGAACACCTCTGTGTCGATTTTACATCGGTTGTCTGCGTTATCTCTCGTTGTTTCTCTTTGAATCATCCCACCCAAGGTTTCTTCCTTTTTTTTCTCACAGGTTAAGATTTTTTGAAGACCTTTGAGACACTTTATGTGATAATGACCAGTACAAGTAAGCTTGACTTGACTTTTATTTGCGTTGGCTGTGTCTCTGTGTGCTTAGACACTGGTGGTGATGGATTCGATCTGGCAGGAGAAATCTTTGGACCTCAACCTTGTGCCCTATGGCTGCATCTCCACAGGACACAACATAGGTACACTCAGTTCACAGAAGTTCTTTCCACACACTCTTTGACTAGAGACCCATTATTTCACAACAAAATTTATCTTACACTGATCTGTAATTAGAGAAGGTTAAAGAAAACACTTTTTGAAGACATTAAATGTAGCTCTGATTATCAATTATACTCTAGTATATTGTGTGTATTGTTCAGTAAGTGGTTGTTCAACAATTCCAGTCACCCAGAATTAAGCACAATTTGCATTTCAGCATCCTGATCTGGACCAAAGTATCCTGATAGTGGAATCAGTAAGCAATGAACAGAAATGCTTGATATTCCGATAACAAAGCCCACTCACAAACGCCAGCCCAAAAAAGGCAAACAGGAACTAAGAGGCAACACGCGTACATAAAGAGGAGCGACAGTAAACAGCAGAGAGAAAAAAACAGGAAAAAAAACAAGATCATGACAAATATTTATCGATCCATCATCAGGTTTCATCTTATTTGATTGTAACCTTTTTTCTGTGGTCATACAACTACATGGAAAAAGTTCATTTAGATCTTTAGATAAAAAGAAAACTCTTTGTTTTTTTAAAGATTTTATTGTGTCTTTAAATGAGTTTGTATTGATCAGGTATGATAGAGATTGTGAGGAATGCAGCAACCATTGCGGCTGTCCAAAGGAGTCAGGGTGGAACCACTGGAACTTTCAAAAATGACGCCCTGTACGAATGGCTCAAGTCCAAAGGTCCGCTGCAGGAAATTGTGAGTAATAGGATAGAAGTGATCCATAAATGACCCATAAAGTCTTTGATAGCGTCTACACACGGTGATCTTGTTTGATTACAGCACTATAAGACTGTAGAATGCTTTGTGAAGTCCTGCGCTGGTTACTGTGTGGCCACCTACGTGTTGGGGATAGGAGATCGCCACAATGACAACATCATGATCACAGACCAAGGTATGCACCGCAAAATCCAAATGTCAGCCATGGTACGTTAACGTACGAAATACTTGACGGTGAATTATCAACTATCCACACCATCAATTATCAGAACAACAGGATATGGTCTGCACCTCTTTACGTCTTTTTTCTCTCGGTTCTCAGGGAATCTCTTTCACATCGACTTTGGCCACATCCTGGGTAACAGGAAGCACTTTCTTGGTGTGAACAGGGAGCGTGTACCGTTCGTGCTCACGCCGGACTTCCTTTACGTCATGGGGAGGGTCAGAGGGCGCACTAGCCTCAACTTCCAACGGTTCAGGGTAAGAGGGCCTACTTATATGTATACTTGTAAATACACACAATAAACATTTATGTTCACCTATAATGTTGCTGTAATTACACCACTTTACTTTCGGCCTATAGGTTATTGGGTTTTTTTTGCTTGGATTCCTTTGGTCAATACACATCCATTCTTATAGGCCACACCCATTTACATCTAACTAGATTCTTAGATTTTGAGTTTTTTCCTCCAAATTTTGTTTTTGTTATTAGTGGTTCCCAAAGTTGAGTGACTGTGACAATGACTGTTTGGCCTTGGTGGAGGCATGCTCTCTCTGAGTGCTTACAAATGGCTTCTTATTTCTTTCATCCTATGTATCTGACACCGATCCTCCAGGACACTTGCACCCAAGCGTACCTCTCCCTGCGCTCCCACTCCCGGCTGCTGGTCACCCTTTTCTCCCTCATGCTGCTCACCGGCATCCCAGAGCTGAGTGCCTCAGAGGACATGCGCTACCTGCGGGACGTGCTCCAGGTGGACGTTGATGAGACACAAGCAAGAGAGGACTTCCTACAGCAGATAGCAGAGTGTGAGAATCTGGGTTGGACCGTACAGGCCAACTGGTGGATCCACATGGTTGCAGGCATCAAATAGATGCACTACATCTATCTATCTATCTATCTATCTATCTATCTATCTATCTATCTATCTATCTATCTATCTATCCATCCATCCATCCATCCATCCATCCATCCATCCATCCATCCATCCATCCATCCAGCCATCCATCGCAGTGTCAGTACAATATGGGGCAACATTGCCCTCTTGTGTTAAAAAGTTAAACTACAACACAATCAGGAATCAAAACTGTTAAATTTCTGTCAGATGCCATCATTATACAGATGTTCAGTTATATCTCAATGACATATAGAAGATTGTGAAACAATGTTTTTGTTGCTCTTCGATTGTCTCCTTTGTCTAAGCTGGTGATGTGCAAAATTAAAACACATGGAAACATTAAATTGTGTTTCAGTGTATTTTGTATAAAAATGAAACCGCGTTCTATGAAAATACAATAAAATACGTCTTGATGATGTCATATGAAAACCTTAAAAAATATCATCCACCAATTTGATTGGACTCTTTTGAATTAATCTCAATTTTTGAGATTTAATCCATGGTGGTGAGTCATTTGTATACATACACACCGCCAAACACATTTGTTTAGTCCATTATATATTACATTATTACTGGGTCTTTAGAGGCTGAAGACTACACTGGCTGGCCTCACAGGCTAATGAGAGAAACACAAAGGCAAGTTTAACCTTTAAACTCCTGCCTTTGGTATTACTACGGCTCCGATTCTATTTTCAAGTCATGTAAACCGAGCCATTCAATCATTCAAAGGACAAACAAACCACTGAATGTCAAAATGAAATGTGTCTGAATCAGTGGTCAATGAGATTATCTTCACGAGATCTAATAAATGTTAAGTCCCTTATACGACCATGTTGGATCCTACAGAATGGCCAGAACAAAGGTGAAACATCAACAGACCTTGATGACAAAAATGATTGTGAAAGAGTTTTAAATGAGCAGAATATGATAAAGGTATTCATCAGCAAATGGGCAGACTGCATAATTACTCACCCTTACACTTCATTTCCTGAATAATAAATCAGGTGTTTGACCTTCATCTGCGTCCCCCCTGAAATAATAAGGTCTGATAAATGTTCGGTGTTAGTCACAAAATGAGGTCAGACATCATTTAAAAACAACTTTGTTTGGCTGCTGCATGTGTGGATGAGTTATTCTTTAAAGAATCGTGTCTCCTAAGGCCGGCATCATGGGTGTCATAGTCTCTCTTAAGCAACATCTTGAATGTGCCAGTCATGTTTTTAATAGATATGACAAAATTATAACATTAACTATTAAAATCCATTTTGTAGCTGAGTAAAACTTTTTTTTTTTTTGATTCTTATATAAGTCATTATGTTGCTGTAGTGTTGAAACTAGAAGGCACACAGAGAGCAAGCCTCCTCCCAACGACTCTCTCTTTATATTGCCATTGTTTACCAGCCTCCTGGCTCATCTAAATTCTTAGATGAATTTTCCACATTAATTGCAGACATGGCAACCCATACTGACAAGATCACAATTTTAGGGGAAATCAATTTTGAAAAAGGCACACAAACACATATCCCTTCCTGCCGATGTTTCTTCCTTTTTTTCCCTTCATGTTAGGGATTTTCTTTGTTTTCTATGTGAGCTTTGGCCGGGTTGGGAACCATCATTGTTGGAAGAGAAGAAGAAGAAGAAGGGTACTATATTGATCCCCTTAGGGAAATTAACTCCATGCTCTTTTACCCATCCTCGATGAGGAGCAGTGGGCAGCCAACACATGCACATGCAAACACACACAACCTGAGGAACTACTCCAGATCTTCCACCTTTGCCTTGGTTAAGGGCAACGGCAAAAGTGATTAGCCTAATGCACATGTTTTTGTGGTTGGGGGAAACCGGAGCATCCGGAGGAAACCCACGCATACATGGGGAACATACAAATTCCACACAGAAAGGTGCGGAGGTCGACCCCTGGATTCAAACTCACTACCTTCTTGCTGTGAGGCACCAGTGCTAACCACCACGCCTGGCCGTGACCGAACAAATCATATGTTCCAAAGTTATTGACAAATTTGAACAGCTGTGTTCTAGAGCCAACATATCCACCAAATCTGGATAGAACAGACATGAGATATTTGTCTGGTCCAGACAGCCTGCAGGTAAAATATTGTGACAACTGATTCAAAATTGTAGGAGGTACAATCTTTTAGAAAACTATCCATATAAGCCAAATGCAAATGGATGTCACTCATGGATGGATGCAGATACACCAAAGGAATCCAGGGGAAGAAGCCAAAGAGCGGTGGCTATTGCAGTGCCACCGTTAACCGCCAAGACGTTAAAAAAATCTAAAAATACGTCCAACCTGTGCATTAATTTCACGGAAACAAATCTACACATTTTTGAGATTGATGATTGGCAATGATTCTGCTAACAGATAAAACATGATTGAAAATATAACCTCCTTGGCAAAGGTAACAATAATTAATGGAGTTTTTCTACTGTGCAATGTCCTATAAAGTGGGCCAAAGTTGCAGCTGTGAGGTTAGTTTATGTCAGCAGTGGAAATCATACACTGGTAGGACAAACAATATGTCAAAGAACATACAAAGCCACACCCGGGATGTAACACAGCAGCTGCTATGAAGTGCAAAAGAAGGTCTTCTGGACACACATTGTAAAAAAAACCCATTAAAAAACATTCAAGTACATCATGATCTTTATTTGATATACTGCAAAGTGCTGCCCATTTGGAACAGAGTGGCATTAGGACAATTAATATACAAGGCCTGTTCTCACTAACAATGCCTTGAATGCAAATGAAATGTAAATGACAGAATTTATAAATATATTAAGCCGTCTCTTTTAATTTGTTTTTCACTCACCCTAGAATTACCCGTGTTCATAAAAAATACATCACCTACATAAAGAGAACTAAACACTGATCGTGGACCTGTGAGATAAGTGGAGCCATCAAACATGCTGTCCAAAATGACCAAGGGGAAAAGCAGGAAGTGCTAGAAAAGCAGCATTGTAGAAACTGAATCATGAATACTGAAAACATTTAATGCACCCTAATGTTTTAATTACACTGTATGTTTTTTTTAAACAGCATATCATTGTTACAACTTATTTAGTATACAAATACCAAACACAGGACTCCTTATGTTTAATTATGTTTTTGTGTTATTCACGATGACACGAGTAAAATCAACATGAACTCTTTCCTGTTCTGTGTTTATTACCGACTCCCTCTAAGGCTCCAAAATCAGATTCTGCAGGTTTCTTCATCACCTTAGTTTTAAGTAACTATGCATGGACTTTGCTTGCGTTATGGAGATCTTACCCGCCCACGTCCCTGGCTGGTTAATGACTGACCCAGGCGCACTGACTGTTCCATAGTGCAGGAGACACCAGGGGTTCATCTCCATGTGTGGGTTGTGGCTTGACCCCCACTAGCAGAGCAGGCAGGGCTTAGCCGGATCACTCAGGGACGCATCAACTTCAAAGCCTCAGATTTCTGGGATTATGTCTCCCTCTAGGGGACGGATTGAACCTAATTTTTATTCAGGCTCTTACGTCTGAAGCATCTTATCCTGTGCAAGTATGGACCACTCTTGGTGGGAAGCATTCCACAATGATGCTGTATATCTTTGGCTTTTCAAAAGTTTGGTTCAAAGTCTGAAAGCAGCAAATCCCACGTACAGTGAGCGTATGTACATATAGTTTCCTGATCACGAGCGCGTTATCCCCAGTGAACTTGAGCTCCTGATTTTGAGTGCCGTTTAGCTTCCATGATGGAGAAAACCTGCTGCTCTTCGGTCATCTCCTTCAGCCGCTTTTCTTCCAGAAAAGCCACCAGCGAGTCCCTCATGTCCACCACCTCTATCATCTCTTGAAGGACCCTGTCTTCCTCTGCTCGCTGCTCTGCGGTTTTCTCAGAGTCTGTGAGACAAAACGCAGACAGTCAAACGATGACATTGCAATTACCCAAAAATACAACACTTGTCCCTCAAAGGCAGACGTGTGAGTGTAACAAAGTAATTAAGCGTAGCAGATGTGGAACTGATGCAGGTTACACAGATTTATTTGAATTTGGTTGCATACAGGATGAAGCTAAGAGATCCGGATAGACCCTAAAATAAGTGATAAGCTTCATTAAGGAAAATCTGATACCATCTCCCTCATGATCCAGACTGCAAGAATTCACGGAAGCAAGTATGAGCGCACGCGCACGCGCGCGCGCGCACACACACACACACACACACACACACACACACACACTGTGCACATAATGAAAGTACGCACCACTCAGCTCCATGTATTTCCTGAGCTCCAACTCCAGAGCACTCTGTTTGTCTTCAAGCTCCAGCTGTCGAGACCTGAAGGGTGGCAGAAAAACACAGACGCTGAGTCACGCCAGCATCAACTCACTTCCTGTTATGTTTCCACTTCAGTCTTACCAAAGACAACACACGTATATCAAACAAAATCATAGAAGAGCAATGCACGATGACACCCGATGACAGTTTGTTGCTGCCGTGGAGAGAAAAAAAGGGACCGCTGTGTTCTGGGTGCTAAGTTTGCTGTTATTGCCATTTTAGCCGGTGTCATTTTAACTTTGCACAAAAACTGTGTTGTATTCACAGTGTGACCACACAGAGGTGTACTGTTTTTTATGAGTGTGTGAAGTGGTTCTGCACTTACGCCACCATCAGGTCAGACTCTTCAGAAACCAAACCGTTCTTCTGGTGGACCAACTGGATCCACTGCTCGATCATGTCGGAGGAGTCATTGTCTGGAAGTGGACAAATACAGTGTTCATCAGTCAGAGTGTGTGATTCAGCTTTAATCAGGACTGAAATTTTTCTCTGATAGCAATAATTTTGGCACCACAAAGTTCATTTGAACCAACTCATATGGTCGGACGCAGAACAGGAGTTTTGGAAACATCACAAAAACACCCACAACATTCTTTAAATCAATAAAAGTCCTCTAATCCTTCATTCTTGAATAATCTCACATATACTAAAACAAACTAATTCATCATTATCTAACATCAACATCAACTCTTCGGCGTGGGGTAATATTACACGTATACACTCTCAGTGTTGGCGCGGATACACGCAGAGCTGAACTGACCAGCTGAGCTGAGCCGGGCGTTAAATTCTGAGCCTGGCCTCAAGCCCGATGTGCATCTTAGAAGTGATGTTGTGAGGAATGACGAAGCAGGTTTGAGTTAACGAAATGGAGAACCAGGATGGAGAAGTAAATTCACGTTTCTTTGACACACACGTGTGAAAATTGTACATAAAAAAGTGCGTTGAGAGAAGTCCATGTGGAAATGAGACTAGGAAGATTTCAGGCTTTTCTATCAAGGTGCAACTATGGTGCTGAATTTTACTGGGTGACTTTAATTCCTGCTCAACATAAACCATGGTCCTTACCAGCCTGCCCCCGGAGTTTTTGCTCCAGCTCCACACCGTTGTCCTCCAACTCCTTGAAGGTCACCTCAATCTCCTCCAGTCTCCTCTGGATGGACTGTGGATCGCAAAAAGTCAAGAATACTTAATGCGAAAATACTTAATGCGAGACTACGTAATGCGAGACTACTTAATGCGAGACTACTTAAGCAAGCAGCTCAAGACATCTGATAGATCATTTAGTTTAACAAAGCTACAGTGAAAGAGCACACAGGACCACATTAACCTTGCATCACTTTGCTGATTCATTTGAGTGCGATACGCTGATGAAAGGTGGGTGTCTTTACGACCTACAGTATTTTCGCACAGTTGGAAAAGCTCATAGCTCACCTGGGCTTTACGCAAGCGCTGTAATTCGCTCATCTTGGCATGCCTCTCCAGTGTCCTCATCTTCCTCAGCTCATATTTCTCAGCCTCAACGGGGTCAGAGGGCAATGAATGAAACTTGAAAGCGAAGCAACCTTAGTGTCAGTGCAGTGCTGAGTAAAAACAGGGTGGCTAGCTGTAATGCTAAATGACAGTCGTCATCTGCTTCATTCGTTTCCTTACCTTCTCATCAAATAAATCAATGTCATCTCGTCCAAACATCTCGTCGTCGTCGTCGTCGTCATCGTCATCTCCATCCACGCCCTCTTCTGAGGGGCTGTGAATATGTCTGAATGTTGTTTCTATGGAGAACATGCAAGCCAAGATTTTGTTAATAGGTTTAACAATATGCAGCTGCCACCTAACCGGTCACATGGGCCATGAATGAAGAGAGAGATGAGGCCCCAACTTACCCACTCTGCCCGGATGACTGGTGAGGACACTCAGTTTGTGGTTGATCCGTGGGGAAGAGAGATTCCAGGGGGAAAACTTGGATCGGACCTTGGTTTGCACACCTGGCACCTCTTTTCTCCTGAAGCAGCGTCGGTGCGCCTTCTCCCGGACTTGACTTGCGGTACTCCCGCTCCAATAACCTTCCTCTTCCTGGCCATCTTGTCCGTCTGGTTTTAGAGCATTTGCTGTTGCCGATGAAGAGGAGCAGGAGGACGATCCTCCATGCGTCTCTGAGTCAGAGTCGATGCTCAAGCTCTGAAGATTGCCCAGCAGGTTTTTCTCTTCGTCGGTTAGCTGGAGCTTCCGCATGGACTGCTTAGGACGGGAGTCGGGTGCAGCCCCGCAGATTTCACCGTCCTCCACGGGAGCGGGATTTGAAACGTGGACTGTGCGAGGTTTGGCTATTGGAGGAGAAGGCTGTGGGCTGGCCACGGTCTGCCGGGAGAGGCGGGGCCTTGGGACAGGGTGGGGCACTGGGGCAGGAAGAGTCTCTTCTGTGGGGGCTGCCCCTTCAGTTTTAGATGGAACATCTTTCACAGTTTGTGGTTCCTGGGACTCTTCTTTGGATTCAGTCCTCTGGTGGTCTTCTCTCTCAGGATGGCATGACTGTGCGTGTGTAGAGGGACCACAGTCCAAAGTGTGCTCGTACTCCTCGTCCGATGGTAACACTGGTGAATCATCACTGTAAAGTCCATTCTCTTCAATTATTGCTTTACTTCTGTCACTATCCTGAGCACAGAAAGGGCACAGAAAAAAAAAAGGTTTCTGTGACCATTTCACTGAGGGTAAATAAAATCGATTATAGACAAGGATTTTATCAGATGTGATGCTTCACTGCAGTGAGCAAGTCAACAGGATAATATCATGCAACAGAAGATTGTGTACCAAAAACATTATCAACACAACAATTCAACTGTTAACCGGCACAGGTTCATCGGCAACGTGCAGCAGAATGCTCATTGGCGGCCTACCATGCAAGGTGTTTCAGTCCCACCACCAAACTCCAGCTGTTCAGAATGCAGCTCACAGTAGAATCTCCCTGAGGGAACATCACAGATAAAAACAATAACGGGGGCAAGTGAGTGCTGTGTGATGTGCAGAAGACACTGCTGAAGAAAAAGGATATGAAATGAAGTTCATGTGATGTTATTTTCCTGAACATACATAATATTTCAAATGGGGATTTGGGTCAAATTAAGGACATATGAGAACAGTGATAATGTACGCGTGGCGGGCTCTTGCACACCTGTATTCTGGTGGAATATGTATCCTCCAAGTCTGAGGGTGATACCACACTGATGGCAGGCGAAGCAGCTCCGATGGAAGAACTTGCCCTCAGCACTGATGCGTTCTAGCACGTAGACCCTCTGGCTACAGAAGTAACACTCCTCGCTGTTTGTCAGCACGCCGACTCCTGGGTCAGGCTCAGGTTTGGTATCAGGCTTGGGTTTTAGCTCTGGGGACACAGGGGGCGCTACCTTCTGAAAAGATGGAAGGCTGGGGTTTAGCTCAGTTCATAACTGCTTTGATTCAAATCTGGGAACATTAATCATTCTACATTGGTATTGTTGTATCTAGAAGAGATTAAAGGTCATTTGTCTAATGAGGCTTTGGTGATTAGAATAAAAGCAACTTACACTGTCCTCATCTCCCATCCTCTTCTTGCTTTCTTTCGCTCGTTTATCAGCTGTGAGCTTTTCCTGTCACGAGACAAAGAAGTAACTGTCAGAACAATAAAACATACGACGATGCTATTTTAGTGAGAGGTTACAAATAACTTCTATTGACATTCTATTGACAGCCTTTGCGGCTAAACACGCATGAAGACTGGAATCGAGACACGAACGTTGGTGCTAAACCCAACTCACTGTGTCAATATTTTTATCAAACACTTTTCTGTTCTGTGTAAACAGTGAACTTGAGTCACGGTGAGCGTACCTTGCGTCTCTGCAGAGAGTTGTGCTTAAGCTTGCTCAGGAAAAACACAGCTGACTGTGTCTGGGAAAGAGTCAGAGGCTTGGAAGACGGCAGGACGACTGCAGGTTCTGCCGGAAACCAAGATAGGAAGATGTCAGAGTCACAAACATCACATCTTTAGTTTAGTTCTCTTCCCATGGGAAATTCCAGCCAACATAATGATGCCGGAATGTTCATTGGTCGAGCTGCAGCACACAAAAATGGTGGCCCCAGTGTTAAATATTCTGATTTCTCATCTTAAAAGTCTAGCGTTTCGGTTGGGTCCTCTGTTGAGTATCATTACCGATCATTTTGCTTACTGCAGCTCTTGTTAACCCCTGAAAAACTCCAGGCTCAGCGCTTACAGCCACTTTCAGCATTCAGATACGGTTACAGGAATTTGTCCAGTTCAGTTGCCAATCTGCATATCATTCAGCAGAACATCACTCTCACACACACACACACACACACACACACACACACACACACACACACACACACACACACACACACATACGGTGAGCATTTGTCACACCCACTTCATCTTATCAGTAGGCTTCCTCCAAATGCTGAGCTCACATTTATGCTGCACAAACTCCTCATGCCAGAAAGACATACACAATATTTGAAAAACCTCTACAAACCACCAGGAGAAAATCCTCCTTCAGTGCAGGAATAGTAGATCCTGCCCAGATGCCAGTCCCATCGGATCCTCACCGTGGCTGCTCGTCTGCTGCTTGGTTTAATGCAGAACGGCAGCACGGCCAGTAGAGGCTGGCTCTGAGCACAGCACTAGCCACTCTAGCCCGGGGAATTCTGGGTAGCATGCTCTTAAAGAGACAGTACCACTCTGATCTCTTTTTAACAGTAAAAGGGGGGAGGACAAATGCTCCTGACCTGTTTAGAAACAGGTGATGCAAATGATGTGCTGTGTCTAGGCAACTGAAATGTGTCATTTTGTTTTGCTGGCTGTAACGCTATTTTCATATGTACATCATTAGAAATACTAATGCTTCAGTGAAATACAAAAGGTCACCTTAGTATCTGCTGTCATATTCTGTTATATGAACCCAAATGATGAATTACCTGTAATTTTATCTTTGGCTGGCCCACTTAAGGTATCACGTATCTGGGTGAGGTACAGGACCATTGACAACTTGTCTATCTGGCCACTGTTGGCCAAATCAGGGGCAGACATGACAGGTGAGATGCCCCACTCTCTCTGCAGGATGTCAAAGGCCAGTTGGATGTTGTGGACAGCATTGGACTCATCCAGGGAGGACGTGTCACTGCGACAGAATTAGAAGTCAGACATCAGATCACAGCCTGAAATAACTTTTTTCCAGTGAATATGATCAATCGAACTGTTTTTTGGTGCAGGAAGTAGTAAGTAAGTAAAGAAATATGATGGCTTTTTTCTGACTTATTTATTTACAGTAATTTGTCATAACACAAAGAAACTGAGAAAAACAAATCCCACTCGTCCTGTTGAAAATCTGTTCCAAGAACTGCTGTCTCTTGACTGAACAGATTCAGTCAGATTGACATTTTATAAAGACAAAAAGAACAAACGGGGTTGCACTTTAATTGTTTTGTCATCCACCTTTTTAAATCTCAATGACTACAATGTAAACATATGATGCAAATAACTTTTAAAGAACGGAGCAGAAAGAGCACCATTAACCCTGCCTCTCAACCTCATCATACAGCAGCCTGCGGTGTCTCATTAGTGGTGTTGTTTACAGCAGATGAAAGCCAAACTAAAGCCAAAAGGAGCAACTCACATGAGCTGAGGTTTAAAGTGTTGAATTAGAGCACACAGAGCTAACCCGGACCTCCAGGACTGGGTCAAATCTCTCACATCCACATTTTTATATCCTGCTGTGTGTTTCTGGCACCACTTAAGCAGCTCTTCAAAACCACCGACTGAATCTGTGAGAGAAAACACGGACGATTAGATGATGCCCTGCCACCTTTAATTTTATTAGTGTAAACATGATGTAAGAGAGTTCTTTTTTTGCGATGCGTCGGTGCTGGCTGCAAAATGCTGTTACATATCACTGTGTTTCTACTGGCACAGCTGATCATTCTGTGATAGAATACAAAGAAAATAAATGTATATGACCAACTGCCTGAT
This sequence comes from Brotula barbata, assembly GCA_900303265.1. Classification (NCBI taxonomy): domain Eukaryota; kingdom Metazoa; phylum Chordata; class Actinopteri; order Ophidiiformes; family Ophidiidae; genus Brotula; species Brotula barbata. The sequence goes on along the minus strand of OMNV01020388.1, from coordinate 2,869 downwards.
GAGGAAGAAGACAAACTGACCTTGGCGCATGGTAGACTTCTGGCTGTCCCGTTTCATGCTTAATGAATTAGACTTATCATACAGGTGCCGCACCTTAAACGAGAACATGACAAATTCAGGCACATTACAGCCAAACTGATCCTTAAACACAACACAGCTGACACAGGCACACATAACTCTGTGTATGCTCTCACGTGACTCAATTTTAGCATCATGAGTCAGTCTAGCTCTAATCTGTATCCTGTAACAATCTTTAATGATAAGTGAAGTGATTCTGAATCATATCTGTGTTGGATTTATTGACGTTAGCTGTCCTCACCTGGCTGGTCTGGATGGAGGACAGGTTCACGCTCTTGTAGCGTGTTGAAGGGTCAATGCTGTAACTAGCGTAGTTTTTGCTTGTGTTTTCTGGGGTCGTCTGGGACAACAGCTGGTAGACACTTTCTCTGTATGCAGGAAGAAAATTCATTCAAAACTGTGGCCTGAATCTCTGTGACTTCATCATGTCAACAATAGATCATTGTTTTTGATATATATGAATACATGGAACTGCTAAGCGCATAAGTGCTAAGGGACTACAGGTCACCACACCCTACAATGTTGAATTACTGCTGAATGATTAATAGAACAAAACACTTGTGAATATATTTTGTGGGTTTTTTTCAATTGTAATTGACAACACCATAAAAGTTCTTTGTTTAACTCTCATTTGGATTCTAATGGGAAATAAATGATTGGTAATCAATGTTTTTAAACAGTCTCAATGTGAAATATTGTTCTTACAAAGACTGAAATGTTACTTAATTATGTTTTGTAACCATTTAAATGATGTGATGTTTTGGGAAACTGCACAAATTGAGAAATCTTTTAATAAGCAAGCAGTCTGGTACTGAGGAAGTCATGAAGAAACAGGAAGCAAATGTGTTTTTCTGTAATAATATTCATTAAAAAAAAAGTAAGCTGTCATTATTTACATTGTGCTGCTTTACAATTCAATGTATCTGTCTCACCGCTCTGCCAGGACCTTGAGATGTGGAACCCCCTTGCCCCAACTCCTCACCATCCAAGCCGTGTCAAAAGCAGCTAGGAAGCCACGGGCTATTCCTGTCCCCAGAGGCCAGAAAGGCTGCGGACAGAGGCAGGAGAATTTAAATAGGAATCATTTTTTGCAGGGACTGCTACCACCATAAGAAGTAATTCACTCTTTGAATGTGTGAGGTTTCCAGCCTTTGTGCACATTACAGTTTCTAAAATTTGAAAACAAGCAGTGCTCATCCTGTTCTATAAGCCCAAAAACTGTGTAGAATAAAGATTTGATGAGAATGATGAAAGATACTCTGAACGTGTTACCACACACCTCCACCAGGCAATCTCCAACAAGTCCCATCAACAATTTCTTCCCCCTCCTCTCCTTCACCAAGGAGGCATTCTCAGCACGATACATGCAGGTGAAGTCAAACATGGCCACATCTGGTTGGTCTGCCCGATTCTGGACAAACTCGAGGTCAGGTAAGTTACCGCCTGTTGAGAAGTTTGCTGCATCGTGGGCATACTCCCACAAAGCCTCGCGGTCCACATTTGAAGGCGCAAGCAGCTCTTCTGCATTGCTGTAATCCTGAAAGGGCGAGAGGTGAGAGAGGTAACGTCACATTAAACGTCACGTTTTGTTAAGTTAAGCAACGGTGCAGTTGGGGCTGGCAGGATGAAGAGGCTGAGATGAGAAAAACTGAACAGTTTCCCTATTCACGCTGCAACACCTGCATCTATGTGTCATCCGGTTTGTGCCGCCTTATTTTGACAGAGACGCTAATGAGAATCACACTTTTCAAGGAAATGGAAGTGTTGGGCTTACTTGTTTAATGACACCCTTCTTCAGCAGGCTTTTCTTCTTTGCAGTCATGACAAAATAGTGGGTGTCATCTTTATAGTAGACGATATTCTCCAAATCAATACCTGGATGATGGGCATGGAAACAGTGACCGTTAAGAGATTGTCAGCGACTTTAGGATTAATAAAATACTGCAGTTTCACTGAAGGATGAAGAGCAGATGCAAACTTTCATAATGATCAGCGTTGAAGTGAGTTCAAAAGAATGCGATCCACGGGAGACACCTGAACTAGAAATCATGTAAAGTCCTGAAGGCTATGAGCAGTGAGGTACAATAAATAGTGCATTCATGCTGTTGTTGTTGAGTTGTTGTGGTTGAGTGATTTTACTTCATTATTTATGCTGTTGCATGAATTCACAAATTAAAAATGGAAGGAAAAAGCAACAGAAGTCTCAGCAGACTACTGACACAAAGAACGGCACTATTTGACTGCAAATCAAGATGTTTCTTTGTCGACACTGTGGCTTGGTGGTTAGCACGATAACTTCACAGCAAGAAGGTCCTGATGATGATGATGATGATGATAGATACTTTATTCATCCCGAGGGAAATTCGCATCTTCCAGCAGTATCCACAAATTCAACATACAGAATAAAGTTCAAATACACAATAAAAGACATCAGAAAAGGACATTGGAACAGGCAAGCAGTAAGAACTACACACTCTAAAAGGCCTGCAATAAAAACTACAAATCAATAAATAAAAAAGTAAAAAATAATAAATAAAAAAGTTGTTAAATACTGTCCGAATTGTACAAATGTACTGTCCAAATGTGCAAATGTACTGTCCAAATGTGCAAATGTGCAGTCCAAATGTGCAGGGTGTGCAGTGTATATTGCAAGAGTTTAAGAGTTTATTGTGAGTGTTATCTCCTCCGTGAGGAGTTATAAAGCAGCATGGCATGGGGGAGTCTCAGTCTCAGTCTGTCGGTGGGGCAGGATAGTGACAGCAGCCTGTCACTGAAGCTGCTCCTCTGCCTG
>OMNV01020379.1:0-17240 GCA_900303265.1 Brotula barbata | reverse complement strand
GGAGGGAGGAATGGATGGATGGATGGATGGAAGAATGGATGGATGGATGGAGGGAGGAATGGATGGATGGATGGAGGGAGGGAGGAATGGATGGAGGAAAGGAGGGAGGGAGGGAGGAATGGATGGAGGGAGGGAGGGAGGAATGGATGGAGGAAAGGAGGGAAGGAGGGAGGATGCTTTATTAATTCCAAAGGAAATTCAAGTCGGCGACCCGTCAATCACCAGGTGATCACCTTTAACCCCCTACGCCACACCGACCAAATAAATCAGTTAGCAGACATTTATCAATTTGTCAAGGTTGAAAATCAGTTCTTGAAGCCCCGCCCACCCGTCTTAGTGCTGTTGGTCTGTCGCAGGAGGTCTGCGAAGGTTTTCACCAGGTTCCCCGCGAAGAGTACAAACAATCCTTTAAGCCGCTCGGCGATGCAGTTGGTGAGTCGGTAGAACGTCAGCAGACGCTCGTTAGCGCTTTCTGTCTTACTCCAATCAAACAACTGCAAACACAAAAACAATTTACATTAACACATGGAACACATCCGGTCACGAGTTCGATTGTATTATCGCAGCCATTCATTATCAAAAATCCTATTATCCGTGTCAGGGTCATGGGGGGGGGCGGAGCCAATCCCAGGGGTCATTGGGCAAAGGCAGGGTTCACCCCGCACAGGTCGCTAGTCTGTCATATAGAGACGACTCAATCACACTCCCATTCACACCTACGGTCGATTTAGATATTCAAATTCAGGGAGGGAGGTGGGGAGGAAACCACAAAAATATTTTCAGAGCGAAAGATTTAACGTTATAATTAAACGCATCATGATCAATTTATTCTCCAAACCTTTGACCTTTTTATAAAGTTATTTCAACTTTGTTCTTATAGCAAATTAGAGTTTGTTCTTGAACTATTTCACTGAATAGAAAGTGACAAAGGATTCATTCGGGTTTTTGCATCACCTTGAAGAAAAGCGGCCTGAAGGACACTTCAGAAAGCTTCATCACCATGGACACCAGACAGTCGATCACAGAGCCCTCGATCCGATCTGCCCGATCCAGATCGTCCTGTCAGCACACAGGAAGTCAACAAACAACAAAATCAAAGACAGACAGGAAGTTAACAGACACGTTGTGGAAAACAGCACATCAGACAGACAGGAAGTGATCAGACCTGGCAGTGTTTGGCGCGGAAGTCGAGTGCAGTGAGAAAGAAGGCCGTGAGCTCTGATTGGTGAACGCTCAGCTGATCTTTGTCCATGTGACTGATGTGCTCTTTCAGGAGGCTCATCAGTGCCTCCAGCTGGTTCTGAGCAAAACACACACGAAATAAGAAGCAGGAAATAATGGCACACAAAACGCTCACCATTCAGCTCATGCCACCCTCACCTGTCTTTCCTCGACCAGGTAAGCATAACATCTGGTGATGGGGGGCAGCAGGACCCTGGGGGGCAGCTGGGTGGCCAAAGTGGACCTGAGGGAGGACAGACGAGCCGAGAGCTGGACCCACGAGGAGGAAGAGGACGAAGTTTGCAGCTGCTGCGTGAGCTGACACACCTGGAGGAAGAGAGAAACATTACGTTTGTGTTGCATCTGGGTCCGGCGTGATGGAGGGGTGTGTGACGCGTGTACCTGCAGCACGGTCTCCTCCAGGTACGGGCTGATGAAGTGCGGCAGCGTTTGTGCGAGGCGCTGCAGGGCAGTGACGGCACTCAGCTGGTAGATCTCATTGGTAAGCAGCGCCTTTTTGTCCTTCAACGCCTGCAGCAGCGCTGGCATCAATCTGCAGGAAGGACGATATCATTAAGAAAACATCGGCTGCATAACCTACATAAACAAATCTGACATTGGGACATCTGTCAGAAAACAAGCGAATCCATGGAAAGGGGGCCAACCTGAAGCCACAGGCCCGATGCTAACTTCCTGTTTGACTTGGCTTTTATGAGACATTTGACTTGCTCCCTGATTACATGTGTTTAAAACAAACTCCTAACAGTTCATGTGTGTTAGTTGTACATACGTTAGATAAGGAGACGCCAAAGACAAACCTTTTCAAACCACGTGACCACGTGACGAGCCTGGCCTGTCAGTATTTACAGACAAATCTTAATGTATTTCATGAATGAAATCATCTTCATCATTATGCATGAAGAAAAAAGAAAAAATAAGGAAGGAATGTTCAGGGGTCAGGTCAGGTTTGTGGCTCCGAATGACATCACAGTGCTGCTACCAACAGTCTCTACATGGCATTTCATGAACCATTATAGGTAAGAATGTTTGATGTGTGGGCTGAAATGGACACGTCTTTTATTGAAAAAGTCTTTACTCCTGGTGGTTACCTTGGTAACTGTGGGACGGCGAGGGCTTTGAGCATGGTAACCAGCTCGGCAAGGCAGAGCAGAGCACTGCCTGTCACGTTCTTCTCTTCCTCCGGACATACGACGACCTCAACTGCACACACCAGCACTGGGACAAACGCCTCCTGGTGGTCAGATCCAAAACTGCGACACAGCAGCTTGAGGCTGTAGAGGGCCGTTTGCCTGTTGATGGCCTGCTCTGCCCCGCTGACATTATCCTGACGTTTACCCACAATGCTCAGCAGGTCTGCGGTCAGCTGTAACAGCACGGCAACCTGACAGGTGAGAGCGAAGGAAAGAAAACGCTATTTCTCAAAGTAATAACACAAAAAAGGAAAATCAAAAACCAGAATCAGAAACAAATGAAGATTTTGTATTTTTAAACATCAAGCGTTGTCCCATGTTGTGCCTTTGTGTAGCAGTATGTTGTTGTAAGTATATATTGTTGTGTACCTGTTGTTGGTCCCACTTTGTGCCCTTGTGTAGCAGTGTGTTGTTGAGCAGCTCCATTGCCTTCCTCCTGACTGAGGCCAGACTGTTTCCCATGAGCCCCCTGATCACCATGATGAACGAATCCGTAGGCAACAGGGAGTTAACCTTCATGATACAGGCACAACAGCAGAACATTTAGTGATCAAAATACACAGGTCTCTCTCTCTCTCTCTCTCTATAGATATATTTGTAATAATGTTTATATTTAGTTATTATGCACAAATTCACCACAAATAATGGCTTTTGTTCATCAGGTAACACCTCAGGTTCATGATCCCATTATATATTCTGCCTGACAGTGCGACTGTAATTATCTTTTTACTTTTCTACATTTTGAGGTATAAGGCTTTGAGCGAGGGCTGGTTTTGGCATTTCAGCCGAAAAATGTTAATTAATGTCATTTTTAAACTGTAATAACTCATAAACTGCTTATTGTACGGACACGAGACACATCTATGTTTTCCTTGAAGTCTTGGTATTCCACGGGTTTTTGTGAGAGGTGCTTTCACTGTTCTTTGCCTGGGCTGACAGACAGCAGCATGTCTCTCCCTCTTCACTTCAGCACTAGAGGCAAAGGGTCTGTGCCATGCACCACGTGACTCTTCATGCTCTGGACAGCTGTGAGCACACCTGGCAGGGGCAGCCTGACACAGCACGTACCAATGATACTATTAACAGTACATTATTATATTAATACAAATGAATTAGAATATAGTAATTAGAATAATTATAACATGACAGGTTCCTCTTGGGGCCGTATTGGGCAATAAATATCACTTCACTGTGGCTTAAAAAGACGGTGTCGGGTCTGCAGACCCAATCAAAATTTTCTAGTTCCTTTAAGATTTTAAGTCATAGAAACAGTGGCAGCTTTAGTTTTAGTGCTCGTCAGTAAAATGAAGTTGCAATGATTTTCACATTGGTGAAAACGTGATAGAATTATGCAATGAAAATGGATGCTGAAATTATTTAACAAAAATTATGAAATGAAAATGTAATGAACATAAACTGTGTGTGTGTGTACTGTTCAGACAGAGGGTGTGTGTGAGTCAGTGCGCCATAGAATATTAAAAGATTAAAATTGATAATAAAATTATTTTAGGTGATTCAGTCGAGAAATTATAAATCATGATAAATTGGATGAAAACAAATGTATAAATTGTAATAGGTTCTTTAGTTTAAATTCTTTAAATTAGATACTTTACATTATTTCGATTACATTCTTAAACTAGATATTAGATGGGATTAAATACTTAAAATTAGATACTAAAGATAAAATTCTTTAAATAGACTAGATATTTTTGATTCTTTACATTAGATATGTTAGATTAAATTAGATTCTTTAGATTAGGTCAGATACTTCAGATCACATTCTTTAGATATCAAACCTTCTCCAGAAGTTCATAGGCTTTGTTGAGCAGAACTCTCCAGAATTTAGCGGTAGGTTTGTCTGCTTTCTCCTCCACACATTGTGCCACACTGTGGATGTAGCACAGGATCCCCTCCAACATGCTAAACACACACACACACACACACACACACATTAGTACACGTTACGGCATGCATCTGGTATGTAACAGCTGCTGAACTCAGCACTGACCTCTGCTGCAGAGACTCATGTACTTCACCACAGTCGGCAACCTGAGACAACACACACCGTTTTACTGCAGTTCATAACTGTGACCATAATGATGATGGTAGTGGTAATGATGGTCTTACTTTAGCAATGAAGCTGGTTGAGCCCAGCAGCTGGGACATAAATGACACACAGAGGAACTTAAAATGTCTCAGCTCTTTGCTGCTGTGAGCATCCACGCTGAAGATCAAATCCTCCATCTTATCCTCCTCTTTCTTCTTCTTCACTCCTCTTGGGACAACAGAGTGCGTCACCGGAGCTGCACAAACACACTCATTCACTCACTATTTCTGCTATATTGTGACAGTTAAGGTGGGGAGACAGACAGACAGGGCTGAAAGAGAGGATGACATTCAGCAAAGGGCACAGGATGTGTGTCTGTGGGGGGGACATTTTAAGAAGCGTACTCAAGAGGACTTTGTGAAAGCTAAACTTGGACTTTGAGCAAAAGTGTAGTTTGTGGGGTGATCTTTTTTTTTGTAGTATGTCTCACCGTCGTCTTTGTCGTGAGGAAGCTGAAGGAGGAAGGTTAGGATCCTGATTACAGAACTGAGCTGATCTGACACCTCAAAATGACAACACAGAGAAATCCAGAAGTGCACGTCTCTCTCCAGAGCCACTTCCTGTTAAGACACACATACAGATGTTACTGAGTACAGCTGACTTCACTTTAATGTATGTCTGCATAAAGTTGGAAAAAAAACCTCTGCTGTGTGTAGTATCCCATGTCATGTCCTGCAACATGTGTGGCATTTAGTAAAATCTACTATGTTGTGTTCTGTTGTTAGACTCCATCAGGAGGACACTTTATAGATCCCTGTAGGGAAATGAATTCTCTGCATTTGAACCCATCCTCAATGAGGAGCAGAGGGCAGCCCACACATGCGTATGCAAACACACAACAGCGCCCGTGGACCAACTCCAGATCTTCCAACTTGCCTTGGTTAGTGATTAGCCTAATATTTTTGTGGGTGAGGGAAAGCCGAGCACCCGGAGGAAACCCGCACAGACACGGGAGGAGGTCGACCCCGGGATTTGAACCCACGACCTTCTTGCTGTGAGGCAACGGTGCTAAGCACCACGCCAACGTGCCGCCAAAATACTATATGCTATAGTGAAATTACATTTAAATTGATTAAATTTAAATTCCAAATTCAATTTCCATTTATGCTGTAGTTCTCTTGATCCCCACCAGGCGTCAGTACACTCAGAGACAGATGTACTAGTGTGTGGATTATAAATTCTACTTCCAGCGTAAACAGCAGAGGAAACTAAGCTAAAAGAAAGAAATGCTACTGTGTGACTTCTAGTTTTATTATTTGTATTACTTTTCTACATTTCGTTCCAATTAAGTTGATGTATAATGGAACATACGACAGCTATGTGAGGTAAATTAGTACGACTGAAACTGTACAGTGTAAGATTTGTTCTAATCGCAAACCGTTTGAGGGAACCGTTAATGTAGCAGCTACACTACACTGTCGGTTTGAACTGAGTGAGCAGTGTGAATATAAGAAATCAGAGGAAGATTTGGACTCCAACTGTAGCAGAGCTTTGCAATGTACACACTGTGCAGGTTGACTTAACGTCCTGGTGTTGCCGTGACCCACCTTGTCTATGGCTGTGCTAGCAGTCTGCGTGCTGTGCTGTTTCAGGAGGAGGAGCATTAAGACCCAGAGGAAGTGGTTGGGGCCGAGCGTTGTCACCAGCTGAGAAAGGACGGGCAGCCGCCGATGATTGGGCACATGAGGTAGCGCGTCCACGAACACGTGCACGATTCTTGTCACTACGGCATCCATCTGAACTGAAGACTGACCGTTAGAGAGTTTGTGAGCCTGGAGAGAGGGAAGGAAACAGGAAGTAGAATCAGTGAGACATTCAGTATATCGTAACCTCACCAAACATTAGACAGATCATCTACTTCAGCCATCTTACCTCGATGAGCGCAGGAATCACCATCTGTACCGTGCGGTCGATGACACGGAAGCTGTAGGCGTCGTCTAGGCGTAAGATGTTGGCGCCCATAAAGGTGAAGATGGGCATGATGTTATGGAGGACCTTCTCCTACATGATGCACAGAGGGAGAATTATCCACAGAGTGCTAATGCTGACCATGAAGTCCACATACCTGACCAGCAAGCTTCATCTACAAAGAGTTTCTCAACGTCACAGAGATCGTTCGAGATCATTTTTGAGGATTTTTCCAGGACATTTTTGGTGACGAACTAGCTGGTGTGACAGATGGGGACCGAGCCATACGGTGATATTAAAAAATTTGAAAGAAGAAAGATGGGTACTTTATTGATTTATTTATTCTCCTTAGGGAAATTAATTCTCTGCACTTTTACCCATCCTCAATGAGGAGCAGTGGACAGCCAACACATGCACATGCAAACACACACACACAACAGCTCCCGGGGACCAAGTCCAGATCTTCTACCTTTGCCTTGGTCAGGGACAACGGCAGGAGTGATTAACCTAACAGACATGTTTTAGTGGGCGGGGGAAACCCACGCAGACACTGGGAGAACATGGAAACTACACAGAGAAAGGTGCAGAGTTCGACCCTTGGATTCTAACCCACGACCTTCTCGCTGTGAGACAACAGTGCTAACCAACACGCCACCATTCCGCCCAAATTTGCCATGCATGCACACACACACGCACACACGCACGAGTGCCCGGGGACCAACTCAGGATCTTCCACCTTGCCCTTACCCTGGACGGGCCAACGGCAGGAGTGATTAACCTAACAGACATGTTTTAGTGGGCGGGGGAAACCCACGCAGACACTGGGAGAACATGGAAATTCCACACAGAAAGGTGCAGAGGTCTTGCAGGTCTTTATGGTCTCAGGTGGTCATCTGATGACTTCAGTATTCATCATCATCGGCCGAACCCTCCAATATCTGAATCAATCTCTCTCTCTACAGTTTCGATTGTTGGTAGCTCACTAGTTTAGCATTTAAGGCAGGTTTTATGATCATGCTAATGTGTTCTTGTTGTTGTTTCAGTCCTCTAGTTTTGTGAAAGAGACAATTCATGTCCTCAGGTCAGACCAACATCATCTTTGTAGAGGTCTCAGCATACATTGCATACATACTTCATACTAAGACTTATGAACGGTCTTGTAGTGCCAATCCTGCTAAGGCAAACCCTAACCTACCTCACATAAACCATTCAGGAAAAACGCAAAGTTGAGTTGCTGGGGAGCTGAGCAAAAACAGCGGCAGTTCACATTAAATGCACTCACAGGGAAAATGGCGGCCACGGTGCCGAGCAGTAGCAAGGCGTGATGGTGAGTCTGAGGCGTGTCTGACACCCGGATACACTGGACCACCAACTCCACGTTGAACTTTTCTTCATCCAGGATGTCTACGAGGAAATAAAAGCATGTAATCCTTACTAATGTGTCTCTGAAAATGTCCTCTATCGTTGGATATCTTGTGTTGTTTCATCTTGAAGATTTTTGTCCTTTGCATCTTTTTCAGTGTTGGGCAATAAAACTGGATCAAAACTGTCATCACACAATAAAATGGAATGAGAAAATTATGTGGAAAGACGAAATATTAAAACCTTAAAAAAATAGAAAGTTTACTGATGAGCCATGTGACCCAAGACGTGAACCGAAAGAGAAAGTGCATGCAAGCGCAAACTTGAATGCTGCTGAGTTTATTTGTTCATTCATGTTTATTTTCATAATCCGTATTTTATTTTTCCTGCTTTGGACTTAAGTATTTGACAAGAGCAATTTGTCCACGACGTCCGTTTTCTCTGGCTCTGACTCAACAACTTCTGATTAGCTTGTAGCCTCCAAACAACTGTTTTGCTAACGTTGCCGATCAACTGTTAGCTCCGTCAGATAAACACTAACCTACTATCCACAAGTGATGTTCTTGTCTCCAGGGTCGCCCTCACTCTTGTGAGTGCTGTGGCCTATCCACCAAGTTGTTTAGGTCTTTATCTACCAGAGATCTGGCCTTTTATGTGGCTTTTGTCCATGACCACCTATGTTGACCTGCAGAGAACAACGCAGATCCACTTCCATGGCTACCATGACTTCATCCAATACACACCTCAGCTGGATACTATGACCTCACCTGTACACTGTCTAGATTGGATCTCTGCATCAGGAATTTTATTGACTTATGTTAGGACTTTGACTACATCAGTTTGGACCCAGGACTTTTTACTAAACCAGATCTCACGTGTTGTTTCTCTTCATGTAATCTTGCTACATTGTTATTGATGTTCTATGTAATTCATTCATTTATCCCACATGTGGTTCCTGTTGCACATCTGGCCGTTCAAGGAGAGGGATTCTCTCTCTGAATTTCCTCTCCCGAGGTTTCTTCCTTTTTTCCTTCATGTTAATGTTTTTTTGTGGAGTTTTTCTCATCTTCATGGGGAGCTTTGGGTTGGGTCAGGAACTGTTGCTGTACTTACGTGGGCCTGTAAAGTTGCCTTGATGCTGCTCACTGCCCAACAATGTCTCAAACCTGAAGAACCTGCAAGGAGGGCAAAAGTCTGATGGGCTAAAGGACTGAGGACGTTGTGGTCCTGGTCTTACCTGGGGACACAGGTCGTCCATCAGGAGACAGTTTGTGGCAGATGTTGAGGAGACAGCTCAGTAGAAGCTGCTTGGTGTACTCGATGTTGGTGTGGTCTCCTGAGGACTTGTCGAGACTCCTGAGTACAGACACTCGCATTAGCTCCAAACCTTTCTTCATTTACTGTGTCTATGATGTAAAAGGTTTGGTGGTTACCTGGCAAGCAGTGTGAAGAGAGCAGGAACCAACACCTGAGCTCTCTTCAGCTTCTTCTTGTGCTGCAGCAGTTCCAAGATCAGAGTCATCCTGTGCCACTGCACAGTGCCCCCTTCTGGCCCAGCATCGCTGCTCTCCTGGGTTCTACTGACAAAGAAACAGGAGGAAATGAGACCAGCAGACAGGCATCTACAGTTAGATATAACAGTCTTTCATCAGAGGAACGTATACCGCTTCTGCGTTTTGCTCCTGCGGGTCTGCTGCACCGTCACCGTCACTTTGGGGCTTTCTGGTGGGGCAAGCTCATTGGCCACAAGCTGGGCATCGAGAGTGATCTGTGGAAAACAAAGACCACAAAATCATTTATATCTTTGCAAGTAAATCCAGGACAATGTGTCCTCCAAATCAGGATGTTTCACCTGGCATTGCAGCCACAACACACAATCCCCCGCCCAGATGCCCAGAACTTATCAATCAAGATCAGCTAGGCGATCTGTTTCAATTCCAAAGTAAATTGGTATAAAGTCTGAACTGTTTGATGAATTCTATGAGCGCTGAATGAAGACTGTAAAACAGAATTTCAAATTTGGTATCCAGACTAAAGATCAATGAGTGCCTGGACATCCTCTGCTGTCCACTTCTGGACATCAGGGTTACTGCGATTGGTCGACGTAACAGATGATGTCGACATTAATATTTTAAATCAACACATTTTTATTATTTCTAAACACAATCAAGTCAAATTTTTCTTCTATATCAATACCTAAATGCTGTGTGTGTGATGTCAACTCATTTTGGGTCATGTCATTGCTCTGCTCCTGGCGACGCCTTTGTTATGATCAACAATAACAGTAAAAAAAAAGAAAAATCATAGTGGCTGCACGAGCGTCTGAGTCTGACTCGGTTGCAAAAGAAAGTAAAGTAAAAAAGGTTTCCAGAGACCCAAGGCTTCAAAAGTATGGGAGTACTCCAAATTAGTACCAAACAAAACTACATACTGTTTTCAAAATAAAATGAACTTAAATTAAATGGTCAATTAGATTTTTTGGAAGGAAAATTAATTGCTTATATGTCAGTCGACTAATCTGTGAAATAGTCACTAGATTAATTGATAGAAAAAATGTCATTCATGGAAGCTCTAGACATTCTCTACTGTCCACATCTGGACTCTGTTGTTAACATTTAGAAGTGTGTAAAAAGAGGAGATACAAAGTGCAAATACAAACAGTATGCTGCGGAACAAGTTAACAACAATAAGCCTGTAGCATGTGGAAAGGCATCAAGGCACTGACTGACCATAAAGGAGGGGTCTCAAACTCCCAGCCCTCTCTTCTCCGGCCCACGACTTAATGTCAAAAATAAAATACCATCCGGCCTGCTAAACTATTTTTTATTTAATTTAATAAACACACCGTTCTAAAGGAATATTGTATCAAGCATCATTACTCAACTAAACAAGAGAAATACCATTGCTGTCTCTTCCACTGCTGCAGTTGAAGCAAGTTACGTTGTGAAGGAATTCATCGCCAACTTGGGAAAGCGATTTACCATAGTAAATTGTAGCGGGGAGATGAACATTAACACCGATTAGTGCATAACAGGCAACATATGGGTAACTAAGAACAAATTTAACGGTTTCCTTTGTCTTGTAATCCTAAGAACACAATGCCCAAAGGCATGCCAACTCCACCAACATATCCCTCAACACGTAGCTAGAAATAGAGGACAAATGTGTTTCATTTATATGTTCAGTGGAAAGTTTCAATAAGTTATTCAAGAGTAAAGAAAAAGTTTGCACCAACCGTTAAAAATGAATCCTATATATTTTTTCAACACCTAGAGAGGTGAATCTGCCCCGCCCAGGGACCCATCCACCCAAGAGTGGACACTGGTTCTACAGCACCGCCAGGCGAGAGCCACAATGAAGAAGATCAACGCAAATGAAGCAGCAGGCCAAGGTGGAGTGACAGGTCTGGTAATAAAAGCTTGTGCTGAGCAGCTTACAGAGCTATATACTAAAATATTCAACCTCTCATTAGAACATGCTACTATTCCAACACACCTCACATCCTCCACAATCATTCCAGTGGCTAAAAAGTCATCAGTGAAGTGCGTCAATGACTGTCGCCCAGTGTCACCAACACCGATAAGCACAAAGTGTTTCTAGAAACCAGTGCTCTCTCACATCAGAACCATCATCCCACCGGACCTGCATATGCAACAATTCCCCTAGCGGGCAAACTGGTCTTCATAGGATGCCATCACAACAGCTCTCCACACCACTCCGACACACCTGAAGGAACCAAACAGCTAAAATGACTTCAGCTCCACATTTAACACAGTCACGCCCTACGAACTGATCAACAAATTTAACACCGTGGGCCTGCTCACGGATCATGGATTTCCTCACAATCAACCACAGCAAGTCAAAATCGGCAACCACACCTCCTCCACCCTCATCCTAAACACAGGAACCCCACCCTCACACACAAGGACTGTGGAAAGCACACACACACACACACACGCAGCCTCAGAAACTCCAGCATTCACACAAACACACACATCAAAGACCGTGACTAACAAGTGCACACACACCCTCATAGACTACAAATGCAGATACAATATGCACATTTCGTAATTAAAAGAACTGTTGAACAGGCATTTATTAAACTTTTTAACCAGCACCTTTTCATTTATAAAACCTGCAATACGTGCACAACCTTATCCTATGCCAAACAATGCTGCTACCACTGCCGTTTGTCTGGTCTGCTTTATCTAAAAGTTTCTTATACATTTCATAATTGTATACTTTTATATTTTTGTGATTAACTTTCCCGCCAGGAGAGAGAATGAGAAGCCATTCATAGTTTCATAGTACTGACTACAATGACAATAAAGTTCTTTCTGAGTTTATTCAGAGATATATAAATTATCAGTACTTTCCCTTTATTCTCTGTCTTGGTTCGCGTTTCAGGCCTTTGTAGGCAGTAAACAGGGTAATTGTTTCCTCACCCGTTTGAAAACGCTACTGACAGTGTTGGCCAGCAGGGGGCTCCTGTTCTCCACTAGAAGATCAATCATGACTGAAAGAAGCTTCTGCTGAACCTTATGGTCTCCCAGAGCCGAGAAGAAGGGCTTGGTGATCTGTGGAAGAAAGCTGTGCATCGTAAAACACAAGGACACCATGTACAAACAATGACATGGAAAAGAAAAACACTTCAAATCAACTATTTCTTCAATAATTGGAACATCTTCATGATTAATGGTTCAATCATACTTGAAATGTTAAACTGTTGGTCTGTGTATTGAAGTATTGTGTGTCTGATTCTAGTTCAGACCTGTTCCAGTGCAGTGATCTGGATGCAGGGGACATCAGCATACAGCTGGACCGGCATCCTCAGAGCTCTGACAAAAAGGTCGAGACAGGCTTGGTCCTTCACCAGCAAAGGGGCCGCCGCCTCATTATACTTTCCCAGAAGCAGCTCAATTAGCTGGGCCTCGGATCGCAGCAGGGTGGGGGTCTCAGGCCCCCGCTGCTCCAGGAGCCGATCTAGGATGGGCAGCAGGATCAACAGGACGAACTGGAGGGGGGACAGATGCAGGCATAGAATTTAGATAATAAGTTATGATGTCGTTCAGGGTGTCTCTGGTGTTTTTGGACTCTCACCTCTCCACTGACATGGTGCAGCGCCCTCAGCAGGGTGGCCGCAGTGTAGGATGGACAGGACGGTGTCCGGATACAATGCAGCAGCTGCTCCATCGACGCCCACAGCTTGACCGATTTGCCTTTAGCTGACACACTCTCCTCATACAATGTGCCCAAAGCCTGAAGCCACATGGGAAACACAATCAGCCCAAAAGCTACCATTCTAACTGCAAGTTAGCCGGCCAATTACACCTACTGCCATTCTAACCAACAAATGCAGGAAAACTAAAGACACGGGGCCTCATTTAGAAACATTAGGTACATAAAAAAGAAGGCGTACACCACTTTATAAAAACAAAATTTGATGTAAAATGTGTGATCCTCCGCACAACCTCTGACCCATGTGTACAAAAATGACATACAAAGATGTAAAACCCTGAGATGGTGGCAGATGGGTGAAACGTGTAAAATTAATACAACTACGTAAAATAAATAGAAATATTACCTCTCATCGATAATATATGAAGAATTCATTTGCAAAAACGGATAAAAACTAATCTCAGAATGAATAAAGAAACAAATTTGTTTGATTGATCCTTCCTGGAGTCCACATTCAAAAAAGACACGATTTAGGCTCTCCTAAAAAAACCAAACCCAGATCATTAATTCCACTGACACCTTATACCCAAGATGGTCCGATGGCATCATTATGCATAGTAATTATCTATATGCTTCTGACAGGCAATCCTCAAAGTTGTTCATTTTGCCATGATTTGCCAGTTATCCGCTGTCAGTTTGTCAACTTTTATGGTCATTAGAATCTCAAGGATCACTGCAGCTGCATACAGGGACAGTGTGCAGACAAATAATAGCGAAAGGAAGTCGATGTGGTTCAATTCAATTCAATTCAATTCGCACTTATCAGATGCTTTTATCCAAAGCCACGTACATATGAGAATTACAACAATACAAGCAAAGATCTAGTCAGTAAATACAATGACAGTAAGTGACACAAGGCTCAGGTTCTGGTCTAAGGGACCAAGTTGCTTCGAGGCAGTGCTACAAGGCAGTGTGAGGAGGCAAGACAAGGCAAGACAAAGTGAATATATGTACATTTTATGTTGTGAGAAGGTGGTTCCTAAAGAGCTGGGACTTTAGCCTTCTCTTAAAGATAGAGAGGGACTCTGCGGAGTTTGGTAACTCGTTCCACCACAGAGGAACCACACAGGAGAAGAGTCTTGTTCGAGATTTTGAGCCTGCTCTGACTGATCGCAGTGTTTGCACTACTGACAGCAGTGCAGTCTCAGTAGAGTGCCCGCTTTTGAAGCCAGATTGGTTAGTGTCATGTAAATTGTTCTCTGAAAAAAAATCAGAGACTTGATTGAACACTGAGCGCTCAGTGTTTAAGACAGGAAGGACAGGAGTGAAACTGGCCTTTAATTTCCAACCTGAGATGGGTGAAGTGTGGGTTTCTTTAGTAGTGGGTAGGGGAGACCGGAGCATCTGGAGGAAACCCATGCAGACAAGGGGAGAACATGCAAACTACACACAAAAAGGTGCGGACGATTCGAACCCACAACCTTCTTGCTGTGATGAAACAGTGCTAACCACCACGCCACCCTCAATTTGACAGACAATGCATAAATACTACAGGATGCTGCATTGTGCCAAAGTCAGTTAATTTATTCACCAACACCGAACCTAGTCTCCATCTCTCCGACAAGAACTTCAACTTCACATTGATTTTTTTTTCTCTCTCTCTCACCCTTCGCCACAATGTCTTCATTCATTTAGTCAGTATGAATAGTAATTATGGCCGTTTCACTGACCATTTATATGCAATTGTGGCATTACATAAAGTCCACAAAAGCTGTGCCACATTTGGAGTTGATTGTAATTTAAGGGAAACCGGCGTAGGATGTGTGTGCGCACTGTTATAGATCAGAATATCTTTGGGCATAAGCACTTTGTGTTTCATATGTACACCACCTTTTGACGTGAATCCTACACACAGTTTTAGAAACGAGGCCCCTTATAAGAAAATGTCTCACTGTGCAGAGGTACGTGGAATCAGCCACAATCTCCTCCCTGTTACTCAGGAGTCTCTGTATGATCGGCAGGAACAATGAAGAGCCGATGCTCGATAGGCTGTCCAGAGCCACGAGGGCTGACCTCCTGACCTCACGGATCGGACAGGAGAGACAGGCCAGCAGAGACGGAACCACTGAAATGGAGACAGAGTTGGGTCTTCTGATTTGACGGTCAGTTCTTTAATTCAAAATGAATTTATGGATTGATGACAAACAAATTGTTTGTCTTTTGTTACCTGGCGAGTTTGAAGCTGCCAACTCCTGCAAGGTGTCCTCCGATTGGTCTGTGAAAAGAACTCCACCCACATACAGTGACTGAACCTGCAGCACGGCACTAAGCTTCACATCAAGCTGGTCTCCATGGTAACCACCATACCCCCACAGCACACACAGGAACCTGAAGAGCATGGGGGGCGTAGCAAGGTGTACCTGAGGAAGCCAGGTGATGCTCAGAACCATAGAGGGAAGACAAATTTGACAACTGAATGGATGGATGAATGGATGAAAGGATGAGTACCTGGAGGAGCAGCTTCATCAGCTCTCTGAAACCTTGGCTCATGGGTCCCTGTCCAGCGCCAGTCATGATGACACAGAAGAGTCGGCAGATTAGACTGAGGTAACAGCAGGTGTTAGTGTCCAGTTTCTCTGGGTTCCACCAGATCTCAACTAAAAAACATAATCAAACCCAAAACACCATCAAACAGCAATTGTGATAGAACCCACGAACATCAATCAATATTATTAAATTCAAAAATGGCACAAATATCAAACACCATCAAACATACATACAACATCAAACACCATAAAACAGAAACATCAAACACCAAAAACAGGTGTCCTTTGCATTCGTACATTTAAATTCGCAGATTTGATCATTCACAATTCAGGCATGAAGTGCAGCAAAAAAACACATAATAGAAATAAGCCGTACAGCAGTGTTGTGGCCAAGACCATCTAAACTGAGACCAAGTCATGACCGAGACCAAGGCAGGACAAGATGGAGTCAAGACCAGTCCAGTGCGAATCCCACACTGTATGACACACTTGGGATAATAGGTGGCATGTGCAAACCATATGCACTTCTCCAATTGTTCTGAGAGATCCACATTTTCATAAAACGCCCACATACAAACACTTTGAGCTGAAATCTGAATAGTCTGAATAGTCTCTCCCAAGGTTTCTTCCTTTTTTCCTTCCTATCGAGGGAGATCGCAAGTCTGTGAATGTTTTCTGAATTTCATTGGTATATCCTTCTTCCTGGCCAAGGGCTTTTATTGTGTTTGAGTGTTGAGATCACTTGATTGAGTTCCCACTCCTCAAATGGCATATTTATTTCTGCTATTTCATCTGGTTTTGACACACAAAGGCATTCGTCATTGTTTTCTCAGTCTAATGGCTCATAGTATGCTTGCCCTTTTGCCATATTCATAGTACCTTTAGTAGGGGAATCTTAAGCTTCCCTCAGTCTTATCTGATAGTAGAGTATTAAGTTCTCTATGAGCTTTAAATTATTTGCGAGACTGGTTGACAGGGATTGTTTATGTTTATGTCCAAATTGCCTCAGACAGAGGACTTCTCTCTGTGCTGGTTCTGTTGGACCTTAGTGCTGCATATCAGGCTGTCCCAACAAAACTCTAAAGAGTCTTCAGATGATCCAGAATGCTGCCGCTCGTGTACTAACTAGAACCAGGAGAAGGGATCATATCTCTCCTGTATTAGCGTCGCTGCACTGGCTCCCGGTAAAATCAAGAATAGAATTTAAAATCCTTCTCCTTACCTACAAAGCGCTTAATGGTCAGGGACCATCATACCTAAAAGAGCTCTTAGTACCTTATAATCCCACTAGACCACTACGCTCACAGAATGCTGGCTTACTTGTGGTTCCTAGAATCTCCAAAATCAGAATGGGAGGCAGAGCCTTCAACTATCAGGCTCCTCTCCTGTGGAACCATCTTCCAATTTCAGTCCGGGAGGCAGACACCCTCTCTACGTTTAAGATTAGGCTTAAGACTTTCCTTTATGATAAATCTTATAGTTAGGGCTGGATCAGGATCACCCTGGACCAGCCCCTAGTTATGCTGCTATAGGCCTAGACTGCCGGGGGACTTCCCAGGATGCACTGTGCTTCCTCCTTCTCCATCTATACTTAGTCATGTCCCATTACTGCATATTACTAACTCGTCTTCGTCCCCGGAGTGTTTCTGCTTTGTCACCCGTCAGGTCCACACAGAGTTTAAGACGGCTTCCAGTTGGACTCATATC